>JBBPMY010000040.1:0-50034 GCA_038090615.1 Phylloporus gajari | reverse complement strand
TCGGTATGTTCATTCTTGATACCCATGCTTCTCCTCAACGTCCACCTAATAGGGAAGAGGCTCTTCAGAATATGGCTTTGTGTCCCTCTGCGTGATGTGAAAGATATCAATGATCGGTGATTACACTACGGTTTCGTTATATTTCACACCCTCAAAGCCCGCCCTTGGCAGACTTGACGCTGTTCAAGAATTGATTGACTATGGGAGCTTCGAGGAAGATTTTACATAATCGGAGAAAGGTCTTCCTGATCTTGAACGCATTGTCTCCCGGATACATGCAAAGAATTGCAAAGTGAAAGATTTCACTAAAGTGCTTTCTGTGAGCGGATCGTGAGCGTCTGTGAATCTACCATGTTGACGCGAACTCTGTCTAGGCACTCAAGAAGCTGAATCAAGTCCTTTCAAACCTAGCAGACAATTCCGAATCTTTCGCGTTCAAGACGATACTGGGTTTGTTAAGATTCGCACCGGATCTTGCTCCTCACTTGAACATAACGTCACGCTTCATCATCGATCAAGGTAGACACCAAGCTTCCGAGATATCGAATTCTGATTTGATGCAGAAACTGACGAACTACTTCTCGTTGATGGAAAGGACGAGGTTTATGATGATGTGATGGAAGAAATTGCGAAGCTATAGAAGAAACTTGATGGGCAGTTAAAGAAGTTTGAGAAGAAATTGGGGTAAGCGCAAGATGCCGTGGCGAATCGATCCTCACCGCTTGCCAGGTGTTCTTTGTCTTGGTGGCACAGTGGGACAGGAAATAATGTGAGCCAAGACTACTACGTTGTCGAAGATTATTCACAAAGACCCCACAGGAAATTTATCTTGTTCAAACAAAAGTTAACGATAAAAATATTCCTGACGACTGGGTGAAGAATAGTGCTACCAAGGTGAGATTTAAGTGTCACAGCCTTCTATGTGCTTACAGAGTTACCTAGGCTGCCAAGCGCTGGGTCGTGCCATCCCTACAGCCGACTATTCGTGCATTAAAGGAAGCGCGTGAAAACCGCACCACTGCCATCAAAGATTTCAAAGGGCGATTGTATGAAGAATTTGATACTGATCGCGGAGTGTGGCTTCGAACCGTCCGCGTTCTCGCCGAATTGGATTGTTTATTCTCACTCGCCAAGGCGTCTATTGCAATTGGCGAGCCTTCTTGCAAACCCGAGTTCGTGGAGGGGGATGCAGCGTTTGTTGAATTCAAAGACCTGCGGCACCCGACACTCGCAGAACTAAAAACGACCTTTGTTTCAAATGACATCAAGCTTGGCCCCGATGTGGGAAGGATTGCCTTGCTTACGGGTACGTAGAGGTCTGTCAATAATATTTGAGGCTAAAGCACGCTCGTAGGACCGAACATGGGGTACGTGGATGATAACCTTTTTTTTCTCTGTTGCCTGGTGACCGGTGACCATGTGCCTGTAGCGGCAAATCTATTGTAAGTTGTGAAGGGATACCAGTGATCTGTTGGCTTAATTTTTTCTTTTTCCTTCTTTTCAGGTAGTGAGAGTGACAGCGGCCGGTGTGGTACGGAGTAATTGCATTTGTCGTGAAAATAAAATAAATCATCTGCACAGATCATGGTACAGCTGGGAATGCGTGTCCCTGCCAAGTCAGCTCGGTAGGTGCAATAACGTAGGCTCGCGGTGAATGTCACCATACTAAACCTTGTGCAGGCTCTGTTCTGTTGATGCAATTCTGACACGCATGGGGGCGTATGATAACATGTTTTCGAATGCAAGCACATTCAAAGTCGAATTGGATGAATGGTGAGCCTCCTTGGATATTCGTCGAGGGATTTGCTGGCCGATACCTGCGTAGTTGCAAAATTCTGCGTGACGCGACTCCCCGATCGCTGGTTATCCTGGATGGTACGATAGGCAAACCGTGGGTATACTTTGCTGACTTTTCTGTCTAGAGGAACATCGACCTACGTAAGTTTAATCACCAAAGATTGGGATGCTCTTAACACTCACGACCTGTAGGATGGGATGGCAATTGCTGGTGTAAGTTCGTTCTTGTTGTCCACTTTCCTTACCTGACGGATGGCGTGGAAAGGCTGTTCTGCATGAACTTGCTACACACACTTCCTCTGGCTTTCTTCGCCACCCACTATGGTTCGCTCACGGACGACTTCGCATACCACCCGAACATTCACAAGTCTCGACGATGAACAACAAAAAGTAAGTTTTCGCACCACCACACTCCCTTCCAACCTTGACGTTTTCCATAGCTCATCTTCCTCTACAAACTCGTGGACGGTGTCGCTTCCTCTTCGTTCGGTACCCATGTTGCTAGCTTGGCAGGCGTACCCGCAGAAGTCGTTACCGGGAATTGTTGAGGGTGCCGAAGAACAGTGTGAGGGCTTGCTTGTCATGAATGCTGTTTGCTGTTTGCTGTATTTTATGAGTCGATACCATCGTCGTAGTATACTTCTACAAACTAGTTGTCCACTGCACTGCATCGCGATTGGTTCGGAGACATTTCATTTGCCAACCGCCAACAATATTTGCGAGGTCTGTACAGCCCGACATCGTCTCGCTGTTCTCCTCAACTGGCGGTGATCCGCTGGGACTGTTCTCGATAGACGTCGACTCCAGTCTACCTGCTGATTCTTTCATCCATCTTCTCAATGACTCCACTTATCTTCCTGCACCACCACCACCTGCCACACTGATAACTGCACCATCTGTCTATCATGACCAGCATACGGCAACGAGCCATGGTCATGAATTGAGCCAAACCGTACTGCGCATCCGGTCCCCAACGCTACGCAAGACTTTTATCCAATACCCGAATTCGGCCCCGCTGGGTGTGCTCGGACTAAAACATACCTGGCTACATATCCAAATGCGCGACTTGGGCAGAGACTGGTCGTTTGAAGTTGGTATCGTTGACCGGACGGGCAGACAAGGCATCCTTCGATGTTCCACGTTTCAGGTGTGTTTTTCCTATTCCCATGTCCATCCTTCGCATTCATTTTCATTGCATCCATGTGCTAATCCATCACTCATACAATGAATCTAGAGATTGCCAAGGCTTGTGCGTAATTGTGGGGCGTCCCCATTGCTCCATCTTCCTCTTGCATTTCCGCCGTCCACGTCGAGCCCTCTAACTGCATGGTCGACCATAGCGCTCAACCTCCCCAAGTTCATCCCCCAATTCGCTTCACTGGCACGCATTCAGGCGTCCAGCGAAGTCGCTGATGATGAACATTCCCCGGCGGAGACGGGAGAGACGTCCAACCAGGTCCCCTTGCCTTCTGGAACGTATTCCCATTTCTCCTTCATAAAGATCTATGCAACCTGTCGTTTACGAAGGATCTGGCTAAGTGAGTCCGCTCCTATTACAAGAATGCCTTGGGAATTTGAGCTCTACGGAGATTAAATGTTGTTTTCGACTTGGTTGTGCTTGTTACTACCAAGATGTAACGTTGTCCCGTTTTCGCGACGGAATCCGACATCAAAGGACTTGGTTGCAAAGAGTCAGTTTGAAATAACGGAAGCTTCTCATGATTCGTTGGCCAAAGGACGGAGCGCCAGCACCGATCTGGCGAGTAAACCGATCTAGCTGATGGTGGCAGATGACTGTGGCGAGGGAGAAAGAGATTGCGCGTCTTCACGCGGACCGTCGTTATGTAACCCTAACCTTGAATTATGTTTTGATCACGTCGTTACAATACCGTAGGTCACAGTGCATCACACATCACACGAACATTCTCGTCGAATTGTACCCAACGATGCCCCCCGGGACACCATACCACTCGTTCGCACTTCCATACCCCATTCGTGTCGATAATTTTACAGATACGCTCGACAATTCGCCTCCACCGTACAACAGACCGCCTCTTCATCTTCTGACTCACACACACTCTGACCATATCCACGGCCTCGCCTCAAAGTCATTCGCATACCGTGTCATATGCTCACCCGATACGAAGGAAATGCTACTGCGCCACAAGGTCTATGCAGAACGTTCCTTGCACGATCATTAGTATTGTGCAGAGAAAACGAAGACGTTTAGTCATTTGAAGATTGACTCACTCCTGACGCCCAATGGCCAGAAATTCTTCACGGGCTCAAGGGACCTTTTGGTACGCAGCCTGTTCGCTTCCATATTTTGTTCAGACAAACGTCGACAGCATGCGATACTGCTCAATACGCCCACTGAATTCGAGCTCTCCGACAACGAGAGCGTGACGATCACACTCATTGACGCCAGTCACTGCCCTGGTTCCGTAATGTTTGTCTCAGTTACCCTCAGCTCGTGTGCTTTCCTTGATATTTCCTCGACAGGTTCCTGGTTGAAGGACCTCGTGGGACAGTTCTTCACACTGGCGATCTCAGAGCCGAATCATGGCTTTTGTCGCCCATCCAACGCAATAATTTTCTTCGGCCATACTTAGCTAACCCTTCAGGCGACCTCTGAATATTGGTCGCCCGAAGGGAAGGTGTACTTGCAGAAGCAACAGGTCTCGTGAAAACTCTCGAGGCTATCTAGATACCGCCTGTTTCCTTTCTGACATCATCATTCCAAGCAAGGTTTGGTTCCCTCTTTATCCCGTTATTCCTTTTTTGGACCCCTATCATGATCTGTAGGAGCGGGCAGCTCAAGGAATTGTCGAGCTTATAGCCTTATTTCCATCGGACACATATTTCTTCATCAACGCATGGTCTTGGGGTTACGAAGACATTCTTAAAGCTATCGCGCATGCTTATCATTGCAAGGTCCTCTATTGCACACCAAAGTTCGTCGTGTATGCTTCGTATATGCGGCTGTTTTGCTTCAATTACACGCATACATGTGTTGATTTTTATCTCCCTTACCATAGATTCACTTCGACCGATATAAGCACTTGATTTACTCCCATGGTTCAGATCCATTTTTGCGTGCGCTGGGTACATGTGATGCCTCTTCCACTCAATTTCATGCATGTGAGCGCTTCCGCCGTTGTTCCTTCGTGGACGTCCCTCCCCATGAAAATGGAGCCCAAGGCACTGTGGCCCCTCTCGGCAAAGAAGGAACGAAAGTGGTATATATAAATGCAGTAAACATGAGTAGTGCTCGCTGGGAGGACTACCAAGCCAATGTCAGGCTGCGGTTCTTGAGACGCGAGCATGTCGACTCGTTGGTGAGTCAGGGTGCCTAAGCTCCATCCCACTGATCACCGACGCTTTTTTTCTTCTCGTGGCAAGCTCGTGCCGTTGTCCCGCCATTCACCTCTTCCTGAACTAATGAGTTTCGTGGCACTTTTCTGTCCCCTCCGCGTTGTCCCAAACACCCTCGACCCTTCACTTGACGGCCTCGACTGGGGTGTCATGTCTAAGATGTTTTCAAAATGTCTTTCTCCAGTATCGGCATCTGGTCGCTTAGCGTCTGTCATGGCTCCGCCATGTGCTCTGACAAGTTGTGCCCACGTGGTCAAACTTCTGGGGCCATCTATGAAGTACAAGCTCGGGGGACGCTTCTGGGAAAGCGGGGAAGAGCAAGAGGACACGGCATATTCAAATTTGATCGGCCCTCATAATGCCGCCAATAAATGGAGCGATAAAGGAGAGAGAAGATCAAGATTAGACGTACTGAGAACATGGCTTGGCGCCAAAAGAACGAATGGTCCAGGGAGGATAAACCGAGGCGTTGACAAAGACGATGCGCTGGTAGAAACGAAAATGAACGGACACGGATCGACGGCTGAACCCATTCAGCTGCCAATATGAGACTCGACTGAACATGGCGACGATTCAGATGATTCCTCGGATGAAGGCGGGTCGGATGACCATGTAAGAACTGCATGGGCGATATTCGGCTTTGGAGAACCGGAGAATGGGAACAAGACGTGGTCGTCACCTTCTCCAAAATCCCAGCCTCGGGACATGCTCCCTATGCCGACTTCGTCCCCGTTTCTCTGCGAGAAAGGCTCAGTGGACGTGGGACAGGTGCATGTGCTTGAGCAAGCCTCGCAGGAAGGGCCGCCGCCAATGACTCCAACAAAACACGCTCTTGAACACGCTTACATGGAAACTGTTCATCGACCACCGGAAGAGAAGACTGAACCAAGTTTACAGCCATTCACTTGCCTCAAAAACATTACTCTTTTGGAGCCCCTTCATGATATCGTGGCACCTCGCGTTTTGACTCAACACTTTGATCAGAGTCAACAGATGACAGGGAAGGCCTCGTCGACGATTCAAACTTTAGGCGACATAGATGGCGAAGTAAACGAGAACTCTGACGAGGCCCCACCACTGAAACGCTGGAAAATTGGTCCGGAGGAGTCGAAGGGGGGAGGAGGGGAGAAATATCTGCCCGCCCACACGCACAGGACATGTGTGCACTATCACTGAAATGTCCTAGTCTCGTTCATACACTGACTGATCCTTCCTCGGCTAATGAGAGATATGAAGCTGCATCTCTTCCACCAACGTCCTCGAATGTTGAACCACAAAATCTTGGCACGCGGACAGTTTCAGTGACGGCTACCATCTCATTCCCCGCGAGGAAGCGTATCGACAGAACCAACTCCATGGGGAAGACAGTACCACACGGTAGGGGAGCAGAGAGCCTCTCTGCTCACACGAGCGTCGCCAATGCGAGTACGCGTGAAAACAGCGTATCTGTAAGCCCACGGACTGCCGCGCGACGGGCCGAGCGCGCACTGAGGAGGCGAACGACGGAGAAGCTGCGTCTAGCACGACCGGATCTCGCCATCCAGCCAAAACAGTCGATACGCCATGAGCAAGAGGCTGTGTCGACTTTGTCCGTCGAGTCCGTGACGGCTCTGAACTCGAGGCTGCCGCTGGTGAATCGGAGGGGCTTGAGGACGAGTATGGGCAAATTAGACGAAATGGACGAGGACGTGAAGATTGATTGGGAAAAGAGTCGTCAGTTGGCGGAAATGATCAGGGAGGCTGTTTGCAGGGGTGATCGCGCTAGCGGGGTATTGCCACGTTTGACGTGCTTGGAAGGGTAGTACACTTTGGAGGACCCTATGTTACAATTCGTTGAGCTATTTTGCGATTATATTTATGACTTGCGACGGTATCCAAACCTTGCAAGCCAAGACGACGGGTCCTCGAGGCTTCGCACACCGAGAAAAATGGCACATGATAAATAACAATGTGTTCCCCACCTACAGTCTTAAAGTGCCATCAGTTTATGGAGTCCTTTTTGGTACGCCGGTAGCATATCCATTCAAGTCCTCCCTTTCTTTACCTTTGACCAGACCTCCTGACTCGATCGCCATGTCTGAATCACGACGGACACCACCTTCAAGCATACCCACCAAGCGCTGTATCACCGCCCCTTGCATCTCCACTACACTGCGCAGTTCCGATATCTGCCAACTGAGCACGGTCTGGTTTTCTGCCAGTTTCCGGTTGGACAAATCACGCTCGTGATGTATGTTCAATGACACGTCCCAGCCCGGGTCCAACTGCGCACTTGGATCCAGGTCCTCATCCGTCTGCCACCATGAACCTGCACATCAAGAAGGGTTTAACAAGAGATGGCGCGGACCCACATTATGATCCGTCATCTGCTTCCATACGATGCTAAATTCTCAGCCGAGCACGAAACTGGGGAGGGCGATGAGAAGAAGACCAAACGAGGAGTGGGACTGTGATCAGGCGGCCGAGGATGGAGCGTGGGGTTATCTCGCCGTAGCCTACGGTCGTGATAGCTGTTTTTGCATGGCAAACAAAATGAGAATTTATGATCAAGAAATCGGCAATGACTGCCAAATGGACCGAGGCGGGACTTACTGACGAGGACAAACCTGGAAACATGCTGAGTAAAAGAGAACGGGGTAGCAACTTTGAATACTCTTACCATGCAGCTGCCGGTATGGACTACAGAGCATCCAACGTTAGCAAACCTTGGCCTAGATTCTTGTTGCGAAAAACTTACCGCGAACTGGGATGGATCTCCGTCAGAATTGATGAATGTCCCCAGAGTATCGTCCCAAGTCCCTCACTCGGCAAAGTACCTATAAGAGGCAATCAATCCCGGGTAAATACATAGTCAAACGGACCTACAAGAGTGTACTGAAAACTGTTAGTAACATTGCAACAAAGAAGCTAAGGGCAAGAAGTGCATGATGAGATCGTTGGGTAGAAAAATGCACGACTTCGATCGTTCTTTACGTCATGGTCAACAGTGGGTCAGAGAGCAGAGAAGGTATGCTCCATCAATGTGCTTACAGGATAATAGTACTGCTGGACCTGAAGGGCTGAAAGACTCGCAAAAGTTGGAAGATGCGAAGAATGGAAAACCGAAATAGGACAGACTAGACAAGTTGTAGAAGCTGAGCTGATGATAAGACGAGGGAGAGATGCATACAGTGTCTTGTTGCAACATTATTTCAATGTAATAAGGAAATATAGCCAACGCGTCTATGACACCATAAAATGCTGATTACAGACTCGCGTAAAGAACGGACCATCAACAAGTGAAGGAGGAAACGCACAAAACATCCATTTAACGAGAGTAACCCATGATGAACTCCAAGCAAAGACCCGAGTACAATATTCCACAGTGAAGAGCAGCACAAGGCTGGTTTCCAATCCGAACCATACACGGGGAGAGATAGAATGGAAAGAGGGGACCGTCTCGAGGATGGTCACGATCATAGAGAAAACGATGAGGGACGTCGAGACAAAGTGGACGAGGACCACGGAAGTTGAAGAGGTCAGCTGTTCAAGGAGCTCAAACGCGGCGTATTTTCTTGGAGACTTGACCGGGTCTGGACTATCCTCGACAACGGCAGAATTTGGGAATATATCTTCGACGCTTTGCGGGGAGCGGGTTTGCGTGTTTTCGGTCAAGAATCGAGTTAATATGGACGATGTGCGAGTGAGCGGTATTGGTTGAGACATACGCTAGGCTGGAGTCCTGCTGAATGGTCTTGTGAGGGAAACACGCAGTTCTTTGATACGGAGACTTTCCGGAAAAGGGATGTATTTCACATCCGATGCCGGCAGACGAGTTGATCCCGGCCTGGCGTCTCTCTCACCTCGACTCTCAATGTACAGAGGCCGTATAACCAGGTGAGGTTCAGTACTTCAGTCGTCGACTACTCTTCTTACTACTCTTTGGCACTTCTACTTTGACCGACATCGCTCAGGATGGGCGACATTTCGTCCGAATCCACACCAGTGGGACCACTCGATGCAGTTATCACTCGCAACTACCAACAAGAGATGTTGGACGCTAGCTTGGCCGAAAACACTATCATTGCGCAAGATACTGGCTCAGGAAAAACTCATGTTGCGCATGAAAATCGAGTGTGACCGTGAACCAAACAAGGTGCATCATGTGCTATATTGCTGATGAATCAGATCTCTTGTTCTACACTAAATCGAATCTGATTTACTTCACGCCAGAAATTCGTTTCCACAGTGCAGTGTGATTTACTTCAGGTTTTGTGAAATAAATGATTGTATCATGTGTGTACCATGATTTGTGGCGAAATAGGAGCTTTTTGGCTTATATAAGCGTCACGCCTTGTTGGTGGGCTTCGCCCACCCCATACAATGGAAATTCTGGAAACTTCTTGGTAATCCATATTAGGACTAAATGTGCACCTCTACAAACAACAGCTATGTCAGTTACGACCACCTACTCGAGTCCGACCTTGTGTAGCGCCCGTTATGACTCTGACACTTATGTGGTACCAAGAAACCGGCCAACCTCTCTGGGATGCCTCCCTAAGGCGTCAACGAGGAACAGCACAGAAGCCATATCGAGGGTCACCAAACCTTTCCTCACACAGACTGTGACCTATCTGGATTCACGCAAGTCTGAGCTTTCAGCGAAAGCACTCCTCCGTGAATTTCCGACATTATCTGACTTCCTAACATCAAGTAAGTTTGACTATGGGTGATAATATATGACACTGACGAGGTATGGGCAGCGGCATTCCTGAGGGTTATACAGCATCTCATCCAAGGAGGGAACGAAGGAAACAATACCGATGAACATTTCAGGGTTCGCTAATTTCAACACGTACTGGTACAAAATACATGATGTGCCCAATAGATCTTTGAGCAGATCAGCCTCCTAGAATACGGTGCCATAAACCGGTTGTTAGAGACAAACAGCCTCAAAGGGAAACCGAAGTAAGTTCTGTTGATCTCTTACACGATCTAGTACTGAACGATGCGGTAGGTTGACACACTTGGTGTCAGATCGTATTCTTATCGTTGAATGGTCAAGGCCAATCCACGAGGCACCGTTAACCGAACTTAACCGTGCATTGGTCCTCGCTCTTGACCGGATTCCGTATGACAGGATGCTTATCCGCCCGTCAGTCGAAATGAACTTTTCACTCAAATCGTCGTCTGGCGAATTCAATGCGACACCTGACATCGCCATTCTCCTTACGCGCCAATCGGGGTTACGTCTGGACCCCCGACTTGTGTTCATCGGAGAATGTGCGTTCTCACAAAACAAGGATGCGCTAGAGAAGAAACTTCAACTTGAAATCGATGCCCGTCCGGAGGTTATCATGGTTATCATGGTTGTCGTTGCAGAGGACGCACCGTACCATTCTCCCAAGGAGGATTCGACCGCGTGGCAAACATTCCGCCATCTCGCGGAATGTTTGCCGTTCTCGCAATTCGTGAACATGATGCAGACAACCGGTACAGATGACGGAGCAATCGGTCCAATCACAGTCGCAAATCACACATGGTGCCGAATCGCCCAAGCGGACTATTATGTCTGGGTAAAGGATGGGAAGAAGAGTATTAATATCCGTGAGCTTAGCGGTCGGATGGCCGCGCATGGGGTAAGTGAGACAACACATGGTACGATGTTGACTAACAATACGTAGACTGTACTCCCCCAGATCAATATGCAAGCGGTAGATGTTGTCATCGATGATGGCCTTGCAAAGATTCGTGATGCCATCATTCACTTTACCAAGCAACTCGATCCCAATGCCGATACGGATTCCCTTGGGGCGCCAACCATCCTGTGGGACTTCAACTGGCGACAGTGCCAGATCAGTCTCGCCAACGCCATTGAACGTACTGCGTACGACCGATTCCAAACGTGGTATGCGGACACCTTCAGGGGCACCAAGCGTTCTATCGCTGATGTCCAGACAACGTTTGACTCTGATTTTGTTCCCCTGCCTCCGACTCGCTCTCGCTCTATGGGAACCCCCCGGGTCTCCCTCCCTTCGAAATCAGTCCGACTTTCCCCGCCAGTCACCCGTGCCAGGAGCCGCCAGGCGGCCCAAGTTGCTGAAGAAACCCGCGCAACGGTCTCTGGCAGACAATGATGCCGTCGCTTGATGATACGATTGTTATGGCTGACTCTCATGTACACAACCGATTGCTTCTTTCGTGCCGCTTTTCTTGTCGATGTAATAGTACCGTACTGCATACAATGTTCCGAATACCTGCATGATTTGTTTACTTGGTACTGCTTTGGGACACAACGTGCTACGCGACTCGAATTCGCGCGCAGCACCCTTCTTGATTTCACCCGTCTCTCGCCTGTGGCCTCCTGCATCATGTCCTCACAAGCGACAAGACACTTATGTAAGGCCAAGTCTTCCCTCTGACTGTGGCAACGTCTCAAACAGTTCATAGTTGCTCCTGTTCTGCACCTCGGATCTCGACCCTTTTCCATGCAAGTTCAACGTTCCCGTCGTGGCTGAGGGGGTCCAGCTGCCAGAGTTTCTTCTTCCGAGCCCGAAGCCGATCCAAGAGCTCGCAGGAACCGTCGCCAGCCAGCACGGTTCAGGGATGACGCCAATGACGGTGAATCCATTGATATTCACAACCATTCTGACGTCTCGGAATCAGAGCCCGAGGAGGAATCAGCCATCATGCTAGCGAACGACTCTCCCCTGGCCACTAACAGGTCTATGTCCAACGCGACTGGTACAAGCCCTCTCGCCACCAATACGTCCTCTACCTCCTCCATAAAGCGCTTGATATACAGTTCTTCTTCCGAAAGGATAGAGAAGTCACCGTTTGTAAGCCGTGCGAGTAACTCAATTGTCCAATATTCACGACGAATCTGTTGACATAACAGCGATAGATCGATCGTAGCAGCAAGGGGCCCTGCGACACCCAGTACCATTTTAGCCCAAACACGTCGAATACTACCCTTCGCTATCTAGGCATACGCTCCTCTGCCTCGAACAAGCAGAGAAGAACCGCTGGGCTGTCACGGCCAAGTGGGTGAAGGCTGCGCTTCAGTCTGGTTATACGTTTAAGTCCCTCAAGCATGTTCTCGCCCGGCCCGAGGTCAAGCTGGATAACTTTCCTCCTCCTCTGGACCCATCTGATCGCCTACCGATGGGTGTCATCTCATCACAGAAGCAAACGCTTGGTGCCGATCTCCCCCCGTTCTCAATCGATGGACTCAGGGACTATCTCGTCCGTTTTCTCGTTGCAGCTGACCTGGTTCGTATTTGTCCCCATTTCCCAAATCTCATGTCTAACACACGACGATCATTTATAGGCAATAAACAAGATCGAAAGCCCAGAGCTTCGTGAGCTCATTCTCTACCGTTACCCTCGGGATGTTAAGGACTCCGACATCCCTCATCGCACAAAAATGACTGAACTGATCACTGACAACTACGAAACGATCTGTGCCGCTCTGCGAGCGGAACTTCGGGTAGGTCTTCGTATTTTGATCGTCTTGCTGTTTGGACATAGTTTTAATAGATGGCGATGGGTCAAATATCGTTTACTATTGATATGTGGTCGAGTGAGAGTCTCGATCCATACCTTGCCATGACAGCCCACTGGATTGCGCAAGACAAGGAGACCGGAAAGAAGTTCAGTCTGAATTCCGCGCTTATCGCTTTTCACTACGTTCTGGGAAGTCACACGGGAGTTACGCTTGCTCAAACCATGGTACACCTAATCGACCGTGCTGGTATTCCACTCGACAAGGTCTGCTGAAGGTTACTTTACCGATCGGCAGTAACACTCACTATACCCTCAGATCAGTCACCTTACAACGGATAACACTTCTAATAACGACACCGCTATGCCTGAACTCTCCAGGATTCTACTTGATGAATGGGAGTTTTCTTTCGATCCGGTTGATCGCTGGATTCAACTCCCGCGGTCATGGAAGACCTCAGCTGGGTCAACAGTTCACAGAGACTCGTACGACGCCGCAATTCGCAATGATCCAATTGGTCAAGGTAGACAGGTCGTTCACGCTGTTCGTGGTCAAGTCTACGTCGTTCAAACTTCAAGCAAACGCTCGTCTCAGGAAACGCACAAGGGTGGTTCATCAATGATAAAGGCGTCGTCAAGCTACCTGTGGTCGAATTGCTCCGTGATGTCAGGACACGCTGGGACTCAGCGTGCTATATGGTAAACTGCTTGGGCGCTCTGAAACAAGTAATTGTCTCTTAATGATCATTGATCACTACGATCTCACTAATATCGATAGGCTGTCGGTTACTTCCTTGATGCCCCCCGCAATGGCGATGTTGCAAACTACAAGATGGAACCTTTGGCCCGGGAAGTTTTACAGGGCATGGAAGTGGTTTTGGAGATACGAGCAGGCAATTCGTTTCTCATCGCTAGCTAACATTAGGTATCTGGCTCGGCCCTCCTTAAAGGTCCCTGCTCATGCTCAACGCAGTGTGTGTGGGGAAAGTGTGCCGCCACTCAGCGGAGCCTTCCCATCGTACGAAACATTTTTTAGTACAATGGACAACCCTGTCCTCGGCTCTCAACCGAAACCAATCATCGCTCCTAGTCTTGAGTTGGCAAAACAATAGCATGAGCGTCTCGGGAGCAGCAAAGCTTACTTCGCAATGTGTAAGCTATTTTATCCCCATACAACATACCTAATGGCTAACTGTCCATCGAAAGTCGTTGATCCGTGTATCCGACTATCGTGGGTAGAACAGCATTAGGAAACAGATGCGATCATGACCGCAAAAACAGACATCCGTGAGGAGGTGAGTTGCTTGTCATCAATCAATGTTCAACAACTGAATTGGATACTACTAGCTGGATAAATACCACCAAAACTTGACTCAAATGGTTGCGTTGCCAAAGCCCGCCCGTTCTGGACAAACTCGCGCGCTGATGACACTGGGTGTAAAATATGGGCTCGCCAACATGATGATTCAGGCAGAAGAGCATATTATCCAATTAATTGATCAAGGATACAATGTATACACGACTTCCAGTTTCGCGCACGCCGACACCGATCCTCTCGCATTTTGGGAGTTGGAATGAGAACGCTATCCCACGATATTTCGAATGGCCTAGAACTACCTCGCCACCCAGCCTTCTTCAGTCCCATGTGAAAGAGCATTCTGCTCTAGCACCCTGACGGACCGTAATCGGATCAACCCCATCTTGATGGAGGTATTACAGATTTCCAAGACGTTTATCAAGCGGGAACGGCCGAGTCTCAGATGGTGGATGACGTTGCAGCATGAAATATTATGCGACGAGGGTAGTACTCAAGTCCTTGCAGCTGTAGCAGGACGATGTGGCGGCATAGATGATGTTCTCAAAATTGTCGCGAATGAGGAGGGGGG
Source organism: Phylloporus gajari (assembly GCA_038090615.1). NCBI lineage: Eukaryota > Fungi > Basidiomycota > Agaricomycetes > Boletales > Boletaceae > Phylloporus > Phylloporus gajari. The sequence goes on along the minus strand of JBBPMY010000040.1, from coordinate 35,494 downwards.
GGATCCTTTCACCAAGTTGACATTTATTAGTATCAGGCGGAATGTATAGTACGAAGTTCGAACTCGAGGTCTCATTTCTCAGACACCTTTGTATCTCAACGTTTGCCGACACAACACTCGGGGCCCTATAGCTTGCTTGATTCAATGTGAATGTTGTGGTCTGGCAAGAGTGAGATGTGCTCAACACTAGTGCTGGTAAGACTCATACTCACTGTGATTGTGGACCGTTGAAGTTGAAGGTAGTGGCAAAATACGGTCCGCCATCATGGTGCCCCAGTAATGCACGCTGAGGGTGCCGCGCCGAGGGTGGTGATACAGAGTGCGCCGAGGTTGCAGGCCAGGGAGGGCGCCAGACGAAGGGCAAGTTGGAGATGATGCCGAAAGAGCTCCGAGTGAGGTCACGGATGCGGCGCATAAACAATGAAAACCCACCAATATGGGTCAATCTCTGTTGTGAGGGGCATGGTGGGCGTTGGGCCTGCAAGAGGGGTGAGAAAGGGGGTAGGTTATATGCTCGATGTGAGGTTGCCAACCACTGATACGGAATGGAGCGTGGACAACGACTCACAGTCGGGTCTGGACACGCAATAGCGATCGAAATGAAACTATAGAAAACGAGGTGGAGTCCATTTTAGGGAGGGGCAACGTGTACACGCACCGACGACGAGCGGTGCGTACTGACGAAATACAGCTGCACCAGTGCTGAGTGTTTGAGAAAAATATTCTCGGCCCTTGAAATTATGTAACGCTGGCAATCCTGTAAATGCAATAGTTGAAAAATTCCAGGCTATCGCCCACATCCACAACAACTGGGAAAACCAATCAGTGTGTGGGATCGCCACCTCAACATGTGATAGTAGTTGAAAAATTCCAGGCTATCGCCCACATCCACGACAACTGGGAAAACCAATCAGTGTGTGGGAGGACTTGGAGGAGCAGTACAAGCGCCTGTCCAGTAGGAATTGGCATTAATTCACTCTACTACATTACAGTTACGATTATAGGTAAGAGGAAAGCTACAGTACTGTGGGTGTATTACCAATGAACACATTGTCAACGATCAGTCTATTGCGATAAGGAGCATTTAGTGTCGGGCATGGAGTGAACTCTCGTCCGAATTCATCAGCGAGAAACAGAGCAGCCTGCAGGATCTGGAGAGGTTTGTGCTGGAGAGTGTCACGGCAGCCATACAACGGCCTGCTGCAGGGCCGTGCGAAAAGTATGGACTGTTACATCAGTGCTTAGATAATTCGCCCCCCCAAAACCTGAACCCTAAAGGGTCCAAGAATAAGATTTATACAGCGAATGGCGAGCATCTCGTTGGTGGCGACATGAATGCCAGCCTCCAAGTGTGGCGACGATTCCGATAGACACTGCCAACAGAATCGCTGTTTCAAGGGATAGCAGATACATCGCAGCAGGACCGTCGGATGGTACATTCTTCGTTGTTTGGAACGCGACGACCAACGAACAAGTCGTTAGGGAGAAAATTGGGTTCGGCCTCCAGGACGTGGATTTTTCACCAGACTCCACTGGTTGCCTCGTCGATGGGAGGACAAAACCACCATCTGTGATGTCGTCACATGTCAAAAAGTACAAAACGTCAATCACACATCGGTATTCACGGCCAAGTACTCCTCCCAAGGCGATCGAATTGTGACAGCCAGGTTTGCATCTATCTGTGTCTGGGACAGCCACGGTAGGTGCTTACTGGTCGATGTCAAAGAGAGCCTTGTAACTCGCGCGACAGTCTCGTCTGGCACAACGACGGCAATGATCTTCGTCGCTACCACTGACAGCAAGATCAAGCAGATTGATGCATCTACCAGCTCAATCGTCTCTGAGTGGCCAATCCCTAATGCAGAGGACGACTTATGGATTGCCATGCCGCAACACGGAAAAGTCATGGCTTCAAGTACTCTGCGAAGAAAACCGTCACCTTCTTGGACAGATTGGGAAACACTCGACCGAGCCCCATCCAGCACTCAGGCGCTATATGTTCAATTGCATGGTCTTCAAACGGCTAGCTCCTTGCAATTGCTGCAGGGAACCACCTTCTACCGCTTTCCATCCCATCTTGGTATGTTTCGTTTCTCGTTTTCGATCTGTCCTTACTACATCTTAGCCATTCCAGGAGCTGGAACTTGATATCAATCCTACTGTTCTCGATGCGTGGAAACGTGATTAACTCGCAGATGCGGAAGCATTACTATCTGCAACAATCGCAAGTCATCAGGGAATAGCACCTATCATGTACTCGCTAGCCGAGCCCTTGTTCGGACACGCTTGGAAGACTGGGCGCAGCCATCATCAATGCAGGACACGTACATCTTGCTTCACTTTCACGTACACGGACACTGACGCGGTTTCCCATCAAGGTTCAAGTCTATTAAAATCTGGCGATCTCTCCTTGGCTACATGGCAAAGTCCGTGGCCCTCATTCGCAAGGGGGAAGAGGACGAAGGAATTCGCGTGTGCGATATTGCATTCAAGCATTTTTATTCGCATGTCTCCCTTCTTCTTCTCATCAAGGTGCGTGTTCCCTCTGCTGGTTAAGAAAGGTAGGGCATATGCGGAGCAAGGAGAGTGGGACGATGCTCTGAAGGATGCAATTCAAGTAGTTTATTTTCGATTTCGTCTATGCTAATGCGCGCCGTTCAGGCAACCTTACTTGATCCATCCTCTCCATTGGGGTACGAAAGAAAATACACGGTGCTACTCGATATGGGACACCACAATGACGCAATAGACGCGTTCGAGACGATGCTGGCAAGAATGTCAAAATCATCTGATCCGGGTATTCGTGGTGAGTGTTATTACCTCATATTGATATTCTACTGCTAATATTCCCTCATAGAGCGCTCTCGCCACTATGTTCGGCCATAACAAGCCAAGAAATCGATCCGTACATCTATCAAGTACGCCATTCGAAATTCACCCTTGGTACTCATCAACGCCTCATCCAGTTGTCTGTGCAAAAAATCTCAGCAGGCTGCCGCATTTGAATCGACCCCTGCTTTTGTGTCACTCGTCATGTCTATGACTACCCATATAAATCATACTCTCATTCAACAAGTCGTCGGAGAATTTTACTGTTATGCTACACTCTCGCACACATGGGAGGGCGAGGAACCTCTGTATGAGACCGTCATCAAAACTGTTGTATGACCTCGCGGCGTTTCCCACTCACAGCAAACTATAAACATTTTGCAAAATCACTCGTGATGAGGGCTTTAATTGGGCCTGGAGCGATACACGCTGTATCAACAAAGGTGATCAGTTCATACTCCAAGAAGCCCTCGTTAGCATGTTTAAGTGGTACGAGGGGTCCACATTAACGATTATCTTCCTCTGTGATGTTGACCAATTAGTGGAGATCGGGGCTCTGATGAGGAGTCTATGGAATTCACGTGGGTGGACATTGCAAGAGTATCACGCATCGAGGGTGGTCTGGATCTACACGAAGGACTGGACACCGTACCTAGGTCTCACCATCTACAATCACAAGGAGTCTCCTGAAATGATCTTGGAGATGGAGAAGGCTACAGGCATCTCGGCGGAATCGTTGATGGCACTCCATCCCAGATTGAATGACATCCGGGAGAAGCTTTACCTGGCCTCCACGCGACGGACGACTCATATCGAGGACGCAGCCTACTCGCTACTTGGAATTTTCTCAATGACACTCCTGGCTACTTACAGCGAGGGAGACCAGACCCTTGGGCGGCTTTTGTCGCAGCTATTGATGAGCTTGGGGGATACGAGCATCCTTGCGTGGGCGGGCACATCTAGCAGTTTCAACAGCAGTCTTCCAGCTGAAATCATCGTGTTCAACCCGGAGGCCGTTTTCCGTGCACAGGCTAGAGGGTTCGGAGTTGTGGAGGTTCAGACGAAGCAAAATATCGCCCAGGCAGATTCTCTACATTTCATTCACTCATGGATCGACTTCCTCCTCGACCGACACACTACCGGGAGCATAGCGGAGATTGCACCTCACGAGGATGGATTTTTGATGTCAACGGGTCGCCGTCGTCGGATACCTTTCTGGACTTTCCCGGTACTTTGGATGCGGGCCCTCTGCTTGGTACATCGCATCCGTATTCTCTACCGCCGATGGTTGCACGGATGGAGTTCCTCGCTCGGTTGACGAAACCATTTAGCGCGCTCTTGCTGGCACCTACCCATCTGAATGTGTCAGAATACAAGCGGATTGCTACAGAGAATGTGATCACAGCTCAGGTGATGACGTCGACGACGTTGAACATGTTGATCGAGGGTGTACGTGTGTTGGACATACTTTGATACGTTCACGACACAATCATATTGCAACTTGTTATGTTTGTGTTTGGACGATCGGCAATCAACTGCCTGCAGAGCGAGTCGCTGCTCCAACGTATCATCAACAAGATCATTACAGCCCCGTAAACCACTAGATGTATGGGTGGTGCCCTCTGAAGATCTACACGTATACGAAACATACTCCATCAAGGGCTACATGATAAAATATCACGGGATCCACTTGGCGTGTGTCATGCCATTCCAGACGCAGGACAGCGTCCAAGGCACCCTAGCACTCACTCACTGTACAATCGTATTAATGCAAGAATACATGTGTCCAGAAGTCTTCCAGATGAGTCAGTCGTGTGAATGCATGTGAGCGGTATAGACACACCTCAGATCAAAGAGGACAGCTGCATCTAGTCGTTGTTTGGACACCCCCTGCCTCGAGATCGCCATGAGGAAGTCTCAGTTTCCTTGATGCTTCATATCGCACAGCGCTACAAAATGGATCAATGGCCAACAGTGGATGGTGGAGCGCGCAGAGGATCGCCCATCCGGCATGCTGGCCGGGGAAGCCACCAAATACGAGAGGTGAACTGGAGAAGGCAACTTGGTAGCCCCAGAGAAGGTGTGTGAGGGTGTAGATGACTGTGTACAAATATACTGCACCTGGAGCGAGGATCCATACAAGAATGGTGGTGAGGTTTGCGTAGTCAAATGCATTGACACGGGTTTTGAGGGCGAGAGACCGTGGGAGGGGATGACGCCGTACAGAAGCCAGGATAGACTGGATGGGCGACGCGAGTGAGGTGGACTCGAGCATAGGGATAAGACGAGTCTAAACGCCTAATAGCAACCAAGACGAAGTTCTAGCGCTGAAAACATGAGGTGGGACCTATTTCAGGGAGGGGCGACTTGAATACGCACCGGCCACACCTTCTTCGTTTACTCCCTAGATTGTTCGTAACAGATCACCAGCGACTATGGTGGCGACGAATGGTGCGTACCTGACGAGATCAGACCCCATTGGCGCTGAATGTTTGGGAAGAATATCCCCAGCTCCTTGAAATTGACGCTGGTGAATACGTGTTCAATGTGACATTTACGGTGAACGGCGAGTATCTTGTCAATGGTAGCAAGAAGGACGTTCGAGTATGGCTAGTACAGGATGGCCAACAAGTTGCGACGATACCGGTAGAAGTGGTGTCAAATGTGTCGCTACTTCGAGACATGGCAAATACATCGCGAGTCATGTCGGAATGGCTACGTGTTTGTTTATGTAATGGGATGCGACGACCTACAAGTGGCAAGTCTTTGTAGTCGACGACGTGGACTTTTCGCCCGACCCACCTCGTCATCACTTATGGCCTAGCCACCATTTGGGACATTGCAACTGATCGTGTCCTTGAGTGCTGCAGACTCGCTCTGAGTTGGCGTCCAGGGCTGGTATGGTTCCCTGGGCTTCTTGGACACTGGTGGCGTGAAGGCTCAGTGAGAGACGATAAGAAAGAGGGAGTATACCTTGGAGTCGAGTAATGTGCTCTTCAACTGAGACAGTAGAGAGATACAGCGCGTCGATTGTTCTATCGTATATAAAATCAGCACAATCAGCACAAAAAATCGAGCCGGATCGAGTGTCGATGCCTGAATAACGTTAAGCAAAAATCAAGACAGAAAAAGAATGATGGGCTCGGACGCAAGGTAGGATCGGGGAAGTGGGAAACATACAAAAGGTGTGCCTGTCTTTTGGAGGTGGCTGGTAATATGTCCGTTTGCCCAGCAACCCGCAAACGACTCGACGTCCCCAAAGCATTCGCAAAACGAGTGACCACCCCAGAATCCGAAAGGATTACCGCAGGGGATCTTCCGGTTCTCTGTTTGTGACATTCTGGTACTAGCATATGCGAAGCCTTACCTTCCTTGAAAAACAGTTTAGTATCGTGACCTCAGCCAGTGACAGTCATCAAACACTCGGGATTGCGAAGGGGCTCAATTGCCACAAGGTGAACACACAAGTGAGAACTGATTCACGACGATAAGAACATGCTGCATGTACGTGAATGCACTGTGGCATGTCATCTATTCTACTGTTGTCTTTGACCCTATACCCTCTATCGGTCGTTGTGTCGACGTCGTGCAATGAGTGCGTGCGAATTGTGGAATGGCATCTCTTACAGACAGATTCAAGCAGATAACGCAAGGACAAACGAAATCAATGTCCGTAGCGCCATCCGCGCACTCGCTTTCCTCGAGGATCCTGCTCACCTTCTTAGTGGAGAGGACGGCATGATCCGATGATGGCACGTCGAGGATGGAAGAGACGTTGGACAGCCAATGAAAGCAAGCGGCGCTGTTTGGTCAATCGCTCTATCCAACGATCGCAACTGGATCGTCAGTGGCGACGCATCAGCGATGGCCACAGGCAGACTCGCCAAGTGCGTGCAAAGTGACCCAGCACGCGCATAAGTTGTATACGGTGGATGTGTCTCCGGATTCGACCAAATTCGCGACGGGATCAAGAGACTTCAAAGCGTGCATTTGGGATATTTGACTGGGAGATGGCTCGTTTGTCCCCTTTACCACGCCAACGGGGCCATATCGGTGTGCCTCTCCCCCATTGAGGGTCGCATTGCTACTACCATATGGGATGTCGAGTCCCTTCGAGTTTATGACACAGACAGCAGCAATCTTCTCAGGGACATCTCAGTCACACCAAACGCACGCAATTCGATCGCATGGTCCGGTGACTCGCAGTACATCTTTACTCTATCCTCGAACGTACTGAGTCAATAGACAGGTTCCTTTCACTCTGTCTGGACAATTCCCGGCGAAACAGAGTCTCACTGGCTCTGTAGATCTATCTAGCAACGGCAAGTTTATCGCTTCTTTTTTTTTTTGGAAATTCTCTCTCGTTCTGGGGTGCTTGTGCACACGAGCGGCTCGGACCGTGTCTTCAACCATCCCGGCGGTGCGGCGGTGCTCTGAGGTCCATTTCTGTTTTCGTCAAATAATAAGCTTGTGGCCACTGGGGGCGAGAACGGGATAATCACAACACGTCATTTGAACGCCTTCATTCCTGCATCGTATCTCGTCCCTCAACTTGGCATTCAAGAACGCTTCGCTGGGAGCAATGTAGCCGATCTTGAGCAACAAGTCGAAACCCTCCGTCGCGCGCTTCACGCTCTCGAGGTCCGCGTCGGTACGTTCCTCGTCACTCCATCTCGATCCTTATCTGACCCCTAACCACGTCAGACGAGCTGTCGGAGTCGACGACGCCACGTCCAAATTATCCTCCACCAGCACAAGCGACGCCGTTCCATGTTTCGGACAGCACGTACCGTATCAAAGTAGCACTGGTGACGCGTACCTCACGTCCCCGCAAGCTGTGCCCGGTGCTATCGTCAGCCGAGTTAGATCCATCCAGCGTTTCTTAACAAGTCCGTTTTTATTCGCTTCACTATGAATGCATATTCATTGGCCGCTTTGAACAGTGGATTGTCTCCGCCGATGATGGCGCCTACGGTATTGTGGGTCACACAAGCCATTTGCGTGCCAATGATTTGAACCTAGGGGCAATGCTTGTGTGTTCGTCTCTACCTTTCCCTCGTGGCGTTGTGTCAGTTACGCTGTCCGGACAGCGCGTTCGCACCTAGAACAAGCCTGCCAGCCAGCTGTCTCTACCACCTCCGAGTCTGGCTTCGCTTGGCTGATATCGACCATCGGGTATTTGGCGAGGGAGACCGCTGGTCGGTAGACCCCGACTTTCGCACCATCTCCGATGCCTCATTCGCCTCTCTCCAAAAAATGACCAAAGACATGTCAATCTACTAAGGCACCATCGGACATACACACGTCAGCTTCATTCTCAGGGTTTTTTACTCCCCATCCATGTCATCACACTGATCTCTTTCCAGGTGGACGCTCGAGGTGCTCAACTTTTCACATCAGCGTTGTATTTGTTTGTAACATACATCTGGGTATATCAACTCCCCACCAATTTCCTGATGCTAGACGAAAGATTCTGAGTGTAGCTAGTAGGTATTTATGGTCTATTTTGTTGTATCCTTTCTCTTGGTCAGGAGCCACGATTACACTGTCTCCTCCCTGTAATTTGCATAGATGCACGTCGTCTTGCCAAGCCATATCGGGTCGAAAATTGAGCGGGTGGGGACGAAACCAGATTAGTCTTGGTGTAGTATGGCGCAGGCGATTGTGCTAATTTCTTGATTGGCAAGACACAGGAGATGAACCGAGCGAGTGTGCACTTCCGCTGTCTCAGACAGCATTGAACATAAAGTGACATGCTACTGCTGCTACTTGCACACTGCAGGCACGAAAAGCCTACGAACGAGAGACAGACAGAAGTGGGAGCGACAGCTGTCATAATTTACCAGTCCTCCAGGTCTAGATCTGGTCGGATCAGAATACCCTCACTCACGAGTTTTTGAAAGGTACAAGACTCGTAAATACCCTCTGAGCCCCACGATCCCTTGCCTGTCATCCCCATGAGGACGCTATGGGCTCACAGCTAGTGCAATCATCACCCATGATGCTGGCATGACCAAGCAAGCGTAGGTAAAGAGACGACAAAAAAGTCCGATAGCTGTGCAGTCAGTCAGTGAGACCGCGTTGCACAGCGGCAGCGTGCACGTGGAGCAATAGTTTGATGACAGAATATGAATGGAGGTACGCTAGGGAAATGACAAGGAGTATGTCAGGTATTAAATTACAAGAAAACACGAGGCCAATCAAGAATTGCCACTTGAAAACAATCTGTCAAGCATCGCCTAACTGCAGGTGTATCCACAGAGATAAAGCAAGCATGTCAAATCAGTGTGATAATGGCAGTAACTATGTAATGCGTAACAGGAAAACAAAAAGAAACCAAGAGTAATGCTACAAAATGCCCGAGTCCTTGAGGGCGTTTCGTAGAATAGTCCCCTTTACAGCGGCCGTTCCTTGCGTTATACTGCATAGGGGTATAAGAAAAGACGAGAGAAGATGAACACGAACGCACTGAGGGTAGACAGAAAGACGCGAGCGATTTTTTTTGCAAGAACCTCCACAGAATGTATTTGGTTGCTTTATTGATGCCAGCACCGCCCGAGCACTCTGGAAAATATTTTTCCAGGGGGACCTGACAAGACGTGAGAATACGAACGAGTACGATGTGCAACAAACCTTTGGGAGCTTGGTCTTGAATATGTCAACTTTGTTGAGGAAGAGGATGTTAGATGTTCGCAAAAAAACCAATGGGAACTTATAACGGACTCGAATAGAATCAGAGATTCGACCATACGACTCTACAATATGTATTTCAATGGGGTGATGCATAACAAACCGACAGATTTGCCTAATTCTTGCTTCCAAGAGGACCTGGTCATACTCAGAAAGTGCAGTACAAAAACTGATGCCAGTGGTCACGCTTTCAAAGCGATGTATCCATTTTTTTTTTTTTCACTCCGAGCGTTGTCCGCAGACATCAAACATGTGTATTCTGCAGAACGTGAGAGGAAAGGGAATGTGAAACGAAGGTGATGAACTGAAGCTGACCCATCGTGAATCTAGTCTCCGTGATACCCGTAGACTTCAGGCGGGCTCGTAATAGGTCTTCTGCAGTCGGGAGATACCAGATGCGCCTATCCGCTTTACATTAAAGAAGAAACTGAGTGGCGATGATGAAAAATCGACACCTCGGGTGGAATGGACACTGACCAACGGCGCTGTCCATCAGATAAAACTCGCTGCTGTGGTCCGTGAGTTGGGGAATGTTGGGGTCTTGCCACAGCTGGTAGATGGCCTCAGTGATGTCAGAGGAGAGGACGGAGTTCGTAGAATGATCGACGCAGTAGTCGAGTATACGATCAGCATTTGTCTGTGGTGGCGAGGGTGAGATCCATGGGGGAGAATGAGACTGGGACGTACGCAGTTATTTGCATCGACGCAGCCAAGACCAATCTTACGCATTGCGAGGATGATAGCCTGAGCACTATCGAGCATGTTACGATAGATGGTGGGCATGTAGCCCATGAGCTCTTCATCAGTAAAACCGCCTTGGTGAATGAGTCTCATCTGCTTTACGGTGATCGATTTGCCAGACTCGCCGGATCATACAGGAGGGATGTGTGAGAAGAGGGCCCAGTGGAGAAGGGAGGAGGGACGGACCTAGGAGAAGTATCTTGCACTTCTTTCGGAGTCTTCTTGAATCATCTTCCAACAGACGGTCGATTGCGACAGATCGAACTTTTTCGGCCTTGTCCTGCAAGGAGATGCAGTTACCCATGGCGTTCGCGTTATAGGTGGGGACGAAGGAGTATCAAGAACGGGGAATAGAGAAGAAAGAGAATGCTCACCCGTGTTCACTACAGTGGACCCTGAAGTTACTTACGTGCGCTTGTATTGGTGCCCCATGACCTCGCGTCTACATCCTGCATTGCTGTCTCCTGACATGGACGGCCTGACCTCTATCCTAGGACGGGGAACAAGTGAGTACTACTAGTAGCACCGGACTTTGGCATCGCGGGCGATCTGTGAATGGGTCATGTGATCACTTGCAGTGTTCCCTGCCCATCATCGCAGAGGGCCGCCGCGTCTGCCACCACACCCGCTCTACAATAACTCTGAAACTCACAGGATAGCCGGTTTGGCAGCGATGACGATGGTGGTGCTCGTGGGTGGGTACGCAACCAGTTCGGACTCTGTCCAACCTGCCTCACCTCTTAGATTCTTTGTGGACCCCCAGCTGATGATCGTGACTTTATGAGAATCAAGTACGAAGAACCACTTCAAGACCTCGCATGCTTTCGGCCACAAGACAGGCATGACTGTCACTGAGTTCATCTATAGGCTCGAGGCAGGTTTTCCTCTCACTGTCCTTTTACACACCTTTCACTCATAGACATCGCGTTGCCTCACAGAACTGTGCCATCGCCTCTCAGCAATTGGCTGTCACCCGCAGTGTCGGCTACAACGACTGCGGGGGCGTTTTCTGTCTTTGCTACCGAACTGTGCGAGGGCATGGGGCACGGCTCGTGGACGTCCATGGAATGTCTCTGCCTATCGTGCGGGCGAATGGCTCGTTGATTTCCTATGCTTGATTCCGATTCACCTTGCTGTGGCGAAGGAAAATCGATTTGTGCCTCTCAAAGATGGGGTGTATTCCCCCGATCTGGAGAGATTACTGTTGGGTGCAGACGCGAATCGTATCGTAGTCAGTTTGTCCTTTGGGTGGTATGAATCCTTGTTTCAGTCCATATGCTGTCGAAGGTACGTGTTGCTTTCTCTCAAGCGCAATACGGTTTGACATGTATTATCGACAATAGCCTGTCAGGGTAGTGCCCTCGATGGGAGAACAGTCGGTCGGCAAGAGTTTTGCGCTTAACCACCTCGTTGATACTTCGTTTGCTGCGTCAGCTATGCGGACAACGGAGGGCGTGTGAATGTCTGTTACCCCCACGAAGGATGCATTGATTGTTGCGCTCGATTTTGAAGGTTACTATATCCTTTTCGTGGTTCGTACTTGCTCATTTTCGCAACACTCTTCATCTATAGGTGTCCACAGTACTGAACGCTCTGCTCATGAAGACACGCTGCTCGTCTTGTTCAACACTGGAATATCTAATTTGGTAAGTAAAATGGGATCGGAGGGCTCCTGACTCAAGGTTTTTTTCTATTTCAGGTATTATTCCGCAATAACTTTGCCCTCAGTCGAGATATTATCGGGCTTTTCCAGTCCTTCCAGTCGAGTTCAACATTACTAGACCCCAACGCGAATCCGTCATTATTCCAATCAACTTTGGTCATCATTATCAGAGTGAGTCTACTGGGCTGCACACCGCATCGCGCATCTGAGGCGCTCTCGTTCCGACTTACTAGGACGTGGTTGACTTGGGCAAGGCCGAGATCCCAAAATAGTGAGTGATAGCTGCTTATAGAGCTGCAGAGAGTCACGACGAGCCTGGCGTCCCTTTCCCAGGTTTTCGCTCAAGTTCCAACGGATCGTGCAGGATGAACAAGAGGCGAACTTTATTTCTCGGCTTCACGCTGGGAAGTTCCACGGTGAGGCAAACAAGCTCGACTGAATCCAATTAACTCACACTTCTCTGATTCCTGACAGGCCAGTCATTGGACCGAAGGAATTTTACAGACTATTTCCTGCATTGAAGCGACGATTGGTTTAGCTGCCCATTACGCACCAGTCGGCGGGAGAATTACATTTGATGAAAACGCTAATGGCCAAGTTGAAGGTAAGCTGGTCTTTTGGAGAAAGAGCGTCCCATGTATATTTCTGATTTGTAGATATGTTCCAGGCTAATGACTGGGGCGCTATGTCTCGTATGTTCGACATCCTTGACAAATGAAATGCATGTTGATCATGGCATATAGAAACCATGGCATCTCACTGTGCCCAACTGATCTCGACACTGCCCGCTGACGCCCTTGCCTAGACAGAGTGTTGGCGAACTTGGGAACATCAGAGTCAGTCCCGACAACCAAAAGTCTCACAAAACGCTGTGATGAGCTCCAGCTCTTGCGGTGGGATGATTCCTAATCCTTGTACTCTGTCCCAGAATGGTGCCATGTTTATGCTTATCATGATGCGGTATCTGGTGTGCGTTTGCTTGATGAGAACATCGTGATAGGTGGTTTGAATGGAACGGTTCGACGGTGTAAGCTGGAAGCAGGCGTGGACCAGGCCGCCTCGACGGTAGAGCTTGTCTGTTCTTGGGCACAGACAATCGTGCAGGCCGTCTCAAAAGATGGTAGGCACTTGCCATACAGGAAGGTCGAAGGATCGCAGTTTGGGATGTGATAAAGCATCAAGGGTTGGTCGAGTTCATTGATGTGCACAGGAAAAGATCGCCGTACTTGGCATCTCATTAGACGGGTCAAAAATTGCGAGTGGCTCGCGTGATGGAAAGGTGATGGTTTGGTGTTTAGAAACAGGGCAGCCTTTCGTGGGTCCGTTGAACTGCAACAGGGAATGTCTATCTTGTCCATTCGATTTTTCTCTAAGGGTGGTCACCTTTGCCTGCATCGAATGGCGCTCAATCCATGTCTTAAACGTTCGCAGTGGCGAAAAAGTGTACATCATTCCTACGTCGGATCCTGCGTACTCACTAGCTTGGTCCGACGATAGCCGTCATGTCTTTGCTGGCCCTTCACACGGGTCGATTATGTGTTTCAATCTTTCCGCGTTGATGTCATTCACGCTCAAGTGGCGAGGCGATCCCCATTTCGACACGATCTCTACCCTCTGTCTTTCGAACAATGGCAAGTTCATTGTTTCTGTTTCTCGTTCCGAAGCGCTGTACTAAAACCTGGGGTGTGGATGCGCTCACTCAGCTTGGCTCCATTGAGCCCCCCAGCGTGGTCTTCGATCCCGAGGTCTCGCCTGGGCACCTAATGGGCGCTACAAAGGATGGGAAATTTACCTCTGGGATATTCGAAAAATCCTTGAAACACCTTATTTCTTTCATGTGAGTTTCATAAGGTCCTGTATCACTGATTACCTACTACCTGTTGTTGACCAAGTTACCTCTTAGTTGCTGGCGTTTCTGATGTTTTCCTCCCGTTCCGACCCACATCTGACCGTGAGCTATCTTATTTGATCAGTCAACCCACATTCGTAATCTCACCCAATGCGTGAATGACACAGCTTACAGAAATCTGCAATGCTGCTTATATTTCGTGGAAGAAAGCCGAGCTGACGAGAGCAGAACGAATCTTGTCAAGTGAAATCGAAAGCAACTCGTTGAATTTACTGTCCTACCATCTCGCTAACTGTACTCTTGTGCATGCGCGGTTGCAACAATGGGATGGAACGTCTCATGATGCGCAATTCGTAACTTGCCTTTCCATCGCTACGGTTATGTATGCTGACTACGAGCATCAGTCGTCCAGACCCAAGCTTGTAGCCCAGCTTGCAATGAGCATGACGCTAGCCTGCCGCAGAGACTATGACGCTGCACTAGAGGGACTCGACCCACCACTTCAAAACCGTGATCAGGCAGAAAGAAACTTTGTCGATGTGATCAAGGTACGCATGCATCTGCATGACTCTGGTTATTGTTGTACTGCATATCGCTGTTAGGCCATCACTTTCTTCAGTGCCGGTTCCCATGACAAAGCAATTCGTCGCATGGATAACCTAGTCGTTGGTTCTCCAGATGTCCCTCTTGTTCAGGCAAGTGGCTGCATTGCGGTTTTGGATGTCACCTTCCTAACATACGTGTACAGGCAAATACGTATGCTTTCCTCACGGTAGATGCTATGAAGACTTGGGAGCACAACAAGGTGATCTTACCCTACTTTTGTAAATGGGTTCGGGTTAGATCGAGGTTTTGCTGAGATATTCGACATATAAATACCACTAGAATGAGGCACGGAAGACCACCATTAGATTACACATCTATTTTTCCCGACCAATTGACCAATCGCTTTGTTCTCCCATGCAAACATAACGCACGTAACCTCAAATGTTTAGCCGTCCGCATATTTCATTTCAGCTGCACTGCAAATGGGCCTAAGGCGGCTTACCTTACATAATTCAGGCCTCAGTGTCAACGTCAACACGCCGAAGCACGACTTCCGCCGAGAACGTGACTTCCCCCCCGGGGCCGGATTAGGCAGGAGACGGGGTCGTCGGGCTGCACCCGCTCGTGATTGCTTCACCCTGAGTCGCGCGCGGCCGTCGCCCGCCGTCCCCCCCTCCCCCCCTCCCCTGTCACGTGGCGCGTCGCGTATGTGTCGCCGTGTCCACCACGCGGCCTTTTGGATCGAGACTTCGTCGCCGAAAGACCCATGACGGTGCTGCAAACTCGGGCGCGGAAGACAGATGCAGAAGTCCTCGCCGAGCGACGAGGTCGAAAGCAGGCCCCTCAAGAGCCGTGTGTGGCGAAGCCGATCGCTCGGCCCACCGAGGCCATGCACGACCGGGTGCGTCGCCTCTGGGGCTTGTTCCTCTCCTCTTCGCCGAACGAGCCAGAGATCCGGGGCCGCGACCTGGAGATCAAGCAAGGCATGGACATCCCCAGCAAGGGTGAGTCGCACCCACTCGAGTTCCCCCCCCCCCCTCGAGGACTGACGAGAGGCGGCAGGGGGCGTCCTTGCGTTCGTTCGTTTCCTCCCGATGGTGATCCAAGGACGCCTCGACGACCACCCCGTGGCGACGACCGTGTCCACGTACGTCTGGACGTTGTTCGCCGTCCTGGAGCGTGACGGCGGGGCGAAGCTCCCGAAGGCAACGCGGGACGAGGTGCGCGCGTATCTGCTCTCTGCGTCCTTCAGGGATTATGCCGAGCTGTCGACGAGCCGCAGGGACAAGCGCTACGCCAACAGGCACGACGTCGGCCTGCTCATCGACGCCTTCCACTGCGACGTCCGCCGGTTTCGAACCAACCGCATGCGACTCCAGATGGTCGCTCTCCTCAACCTGCTCTCGTTCACCGCAGAGCGAATCGGGGCGGTCGTCGAATCCAACTGCTACCGGGGTTCGAACGAGGCGATGTGCTGGGGGGACCTGGAGGTCATCCTCTCCGACCGCACTCCGGACGACGTCGATGTCGCCGTCAAGGTCACCGCGCGCCTCCTCAAGGGCAGCAGGCACGTCGACGGCTGCACGAAGTCTTCCTTTCTCTTTCCTGAATTCGGGGCGGCGAGCGCGTACTGCCCAGTCTATCCGTTCATCGTCCTTGGCATCCTCGACGAGGTCTGGGAGGGCGTGTCGGAGCCCGGGCACGTCCTCTTTCCTCCACAAGCGTTTACTGGGACACGGACACTGCGAGTGAAGGAAGCTAAGCGCAGCCTCGCCATCTTCAGGGAAGAGGTGTTGACCGCGGAGGGGTGGGGCGTGTCTGACACGGAGGCCATGAACTACGGTGTCGTTTACAGACATCTCGCGTTTTTCAGCGGCGTCTTGGGCCTCAAAGGTGAGAGACCCAGCTGGCTCGTGCGATGACTTGAGGCTCACAGGCCTGAGACTAGGCCATGTCCGCCCTCACGATATTCGCCGGGGCACAGCCAATGCGATCGGCGCCGATCCATCCATCAGTTCAGAGCAGCGCGAGCTGCTGATGTCCCACGGCAAGGACTCGGGAACGTACAGGGTATGTCTTGGGGGGGGGGCACCTTTTTGGAGGGCGGTGGAAGCTGAACGTGCCCTCTACTAGCGCCACTACGAGAGCACCACCGTTCGGTTCGACGTCCAGGGCGCATTGCGAGGCCGCCAGGAGGATGGACGCCTTTTGCTGATCGAGGTGAGTCGTCGCTCTCTTCTTTGCTTGCCGCCACTCACCGGTGTCCCCCCAGAATGCGCAAAGCATGTCCAAGGATGCAGATCCTGGTGCACCGCAGTCACTGCCTCTTCAAAAGCATGCTGAGATCTACTCGACGGAGATGCTGGTGGCCATGAGGGTGGAAAGAAAGAAGGTTGCCATGTTTCCTTTCTTGTCCAAGAGCTTGGTCTCAGCCGTCTTCCACAGCTCCTTCAGGAGGCCGTGTCTGCTGACGGCGAGCCGGAGGTAGCAGGGCGGATTTTGGCAGAAGTTGAAACCATCAACAAGCAACACTCGGCGGACCTTTTGCGGGAGGGGCGTTTCTGGCTCAAGAAGATGAGAAATGCCCATTTCACGGCCTCTGTGGCCGACGACTCTGCAGCGCCAGGTGGTGGCGGCCTTTCAGCAAGCTCACCCAGGGCTCAAGCCGTGTTTCAGAGGCACAGGCGGCCTGATGTCGCCCACCAGATCTCGCTGGCCACTAGAGGACAGCTCTTGCCTTCTGATGGCTCTCATGGAGACGTAGACCGCTTCGTGGCCACCCTCTATGCCCCCGACCGAGGTCGTCACAGAACGCTGGTGCGTGTGTGCCACGTGGCCCTGGCCTTGCCACAAGCATGCCCCCCGATGTGCTATCCTGGTGACTCCCCTACGCGGGACAACCGCTGTCCATTTTGCAGCTTGACATGCAGGTGAGGGTCGTCTGGCGTGGTCATATGGGAAGTTGACAGAGGGGGGTGACAGAACCAGTGTGATGCCTCGAGGTGCTGCCGTCCACATACACCACTGCCGTCTGCGACACGAGAGGAAGGAGGTTGAAGAGGACTTGGACAGGGCCTTTCGGCCATCTCGGTGCTACTGGAAGGGCTGCAAGAGCCACGGCATACTGTGGGGGTCTCGAACGGAATACGTCTCCCATGTGAGAACGCACCTCCGCAGGGCTGACCGGTGTCGCTGGGAGGATGGCTGCATGTGTCTGACTAGGAAGGATGGTGTGCCAAGCTGGGAGGTGCACTTTGCCCAATCCCATCGACTGAATGTCCGCGTCCACATCCAGGTGAATTACTGCTACTGCTGCTCCAAGTGGTAGGACGCTCTCGGCCTCACCACAGTGTCAAGTCTGACACCCCACCCAACCAGGTTCCGTGATGCCGTTGGGGACGGCTTGGAGTGGAAGACGCACTGCGAGCACCATTACGAGCAGCTTTTTGACCCATTTTCTACCCGCACGGATAGGGTTGCAGAGACCGGGGCTATTGGAATCATCACATCTGATCCCTCCGATAACTTTATAGAATATCAGCATGGGAGTGGTTTTGGGGGCCTACTACCTGAATACCACGGGCATATCGAGGACGGCATTGCCTTTGCCCCCATGTTCTGCATATGGTGTGTGCATGATTCTGAACTTTCCATGCCAGAACGCATGATGCAGTAAGGGGACAGCCTCTATCATTGTGCCAGTCATTTTGCTCATTTGTGCGTCAGGTACCATGACCCCTTTGCATTTGGCAGACATTTGCAGATGCATGCCAGCCTGATCACAGGCAGCACCCGAATGCAGTGTCCCTCGCCAAGCTGTGGTGGGGAATACACGAAGCTTGACCTCATCACCCATATTGTTCGAGTGCATCGCCTCAATATCTGTGGCCTTGTCATGGGTGGGCCAGGGCGGAGGATTGCATTGCCCAGCCCCAACCTGGGTGATGACAACAACAACTTGGCTGAGTCACAGGCACAGCCAATGAAACGGCCCCTCTCCCCAATACATGTTCAGCTGGGGTGTAAACGCCAACGTAGATCAAATGGAAAGGTGAGCCTTCCCACTTTTCTGCCAATATGAAAAAAAAAGACATGATGCATGTAGCCCAAGGTCAAGGAATATGTAGATCTCAGGGGGGAATGTATCTCTGACACTGGCAGCCATTGCAAGCCTGCAGGGCTAGAGTCTGGCTGTGGCAGTGCTGCTCCTTTTTAGTGTACTTTATATACAAGATCTCTTGGTTAGTGAGACTCATACATGCTACAACCATTCCCCAGGGAAGCTGGAACAATAGATTTAGCACTCTGTCCCATACAGTGCAGTGTGTGGATGCTCTAACCAATTATGATCTAGTAATGAGATGACCATGCTGTTGGAATGGTTGGAACATTGCACTGGTTACAGTTTTTTGGTTGGGCAGTCACAATGTATTGCAGCATAGCACACTGTACTGTACATTACATCAATCCTACCTGATCATATTTGTGCACACAAAATATGCTCATGTGCACCTCATCACCTCTCATTCTTTCTCTGCATACCCAATTTTCACTGGGGTCAGATGTTGACATGCTCAATCAGGTTGGGCCAAGATATCTCCTTTATCTACTAAATCAGAAAGCATTTACTGGAAATGTCCCCCTTGGAGCAGCTCCATTTTTCATCTTCCTCTCTCTAAACTGCCCTTACACTCTCTAGCTGTATAAAGACATACAGCATAAACAGGAGAATGTTGAAATGGTCATGTGGCCACTTGGAGTATCCTTTTTTACACTGTCTCAGTTTTACCTGCATCAGTAAATTCTCATGTCGCTTTGTGGGAACTTTGCACAGACTTTGTGCACACTTTGCTGTCACACAAGTCAAAGTAACTAGCCACTTTCAAAGCAGATCCTTTATCTTTCAAAGTGCTTTAAAAGCACTTTTAAAGCACTTTGTGAACTTTCAATTGGTATGCTTTCACACTTCCGTGACCTGGCACTTTCCTGCTGCTTACCTACTTTGGGACTTTTGATCATGTCGCTGCTTTAGCACTCATTGGAAAAGAATCAAAACACAATGATTATTCTAAAGACTAAAGCTGACAATGAAACATGACCTGAATGAGGGTAAGTGTAGAAACAAGTAGTATAATGTGGTGAAAGGAAAAGAAATTAAAAAGCACTTGTAAAATGCCATCGGAAAGCAAATGAAGCGGGGGAATAAGTGATCATAGGCAGAGTGACCAAGAGATGCGACGGGGTGACAGGAAAAAATGGTAGGGCTGATGGAAACCTGGGAGATAGTAGCATAGATGAAGAGCAGGAGATGTATAACAGCAGAGAAAATAAGCAGTGATCGAAAAATGAAATGAATGGTGGTGGGACTTGTGGCAGGAGGGAAGTGGGGAGGTGCGAATGAGATGGTCCTACAAAACATGTTAATACACTTTAAAGAAGATGCAGTCACTTACAGATTAAGGTGTATTCATCTTCAATGACCTGACTGGCAGCCGCAGTCTCACCGTCGGCCTCTGGGTGCAGTGCATTGGCAATCAACCGCACTTTGTTGAGAATTTCAGCCAACTGAGGGTCAGAATGACACTCTGCCACATGGGCAAACCCTCGTGTAGCATCTCCCCAATTTTGGTCAGAAAATGCATGCTTGCTGGTAGTTACCTTGCCTGCCTGTTTATTGAATGTGGCAGGTGTGCGTGAAGTCCCTTTCACTTGTGCAACAGTTTCCCACTCGAGAGTAGTGATGAGGTATAAGCCATGTTTGATCTATAAGAGAACGTAAAACATCAGTGAGCACTGGAAGAGCAGAGGAGAAAAAAGAATCTACAAAGACCTAGGATGCCCTTGATGCCACAATAGATGATATCCTTTGTTGCAAGCTCATCGATGTGGACATGACCAGTGATGTTGGGGAGGTACGACTTTGCAAGCAATTGGATGACAAGGTCATTATGGAATGCTTTTGAAGGTTCATCCTGCTGGAGGCCATCATAGATAAAGCTATTTTTGTGGAGGAGCACTGTGATTTCTGCATCAATGGTTTCCTGTGAGGAACCTACGAAAAGGTTGAGGCACTGTGCAAGCACCACTGAGCCTACAGCATGCCTCCTGTTACAGAGAAACTGGTATGCCTGTCAAAGTGGATCAACCATTACACAACAGTGTGTAAAACACATACTGCTCCAACACACTTCTGTGTTGGTGTAAGTGTGCAAGCAAAAACTATTAAATCAGGGAAAATGACAGGTATGATATACATCAAGAGGGAGACGATGCTACTCTTTGGGGTGCACCACATGTTTGTTTGGGCACTGGTCACAAGACAAAGAGTAGGGAGAATCTTGAATTTCCAGCCATCCTGCCATGGATCTTTCTTGAACCACTCTGGATCAATGTTGGTGGAGAAAAGGGGCATGCCAACTGTTAGTGACTGATTGGAATGGACATTTGGATCACTTTTAACTTTTTTGGACACCGGTTTCTTGAATGCAGTCACCATGGTCTGGTAAAAAGCAAGAAAACATCATTTACTATCAATGTAACCCATATAAAACTCACCTGGGTAGTTGAGCATGCCATACTCTGGCCACTGTGTAACCCATCCACCACTACCATTTCCATGGTGATGTCATCACAGGGATTCTCTGCAGCCAATACCTCATTGACATCAACATTGACATCCCCTGATTTGGTCCACTTCCTTTTGAGAGTGTGTTCACCAGCCCAACCTGGCAGCTGACATTGATGGTCAGTGTCAGCAGTGAGATTGTTACAACGTAGTGGTACCTGGCTTTCAGCTTCAACTTCAGCATTGTATTCCTCAGCCCATGATGGCATATGGCTTTCGGGCTCATCTTCAGCATTGTATTCCTTGGCCCACAGTGGTATCTGGCTTTTGGGGTTGACTTCAGCAGGGTAATCATTTGCCTGCATCAGCAAATTCCAAGTGTTGTGGACAGTGCTGTGCAGGGAGTCACAGTTGTGACAGCGTTATAGCAGGGTCCCCTTCTGTGCAGTGGTGTCACAGATGCCACACACTGGACAGTTGATTAGTAATCTGTACCAGTGCTGCACAGCCTGATTAGTAATCTGTACCAGTGCTGCACAGCCTGATTAGTAATCTGTACCAGCTCTGTACAGTGGCGCCACCTCTGTGCGGCACTGTGCAGCTACAGCACAACTGTGCATCACTGTCACAAATGTGAATACCTATAGACTATGTGTATGACTGTGTTCAATCTGTTATACATGTGTTTGACGGAGCCTGTACTGTCTGTTACATTGGTGTTGTGTCTGTCTATTTCTGCAGTGTCTGTGGCACGCATGACTATGTCTGTGTCCCACTGTTGAACATGCGCAACTATAAAAAGTGTATTATGTTGGAAGGATTAACTGTCCTCAATTACTCATCTACTACATCACTGAAGTCATCAAAGTCCGAGATATTGCCACCAAACTCATCATCATCACTTCCATCATCCCCTTGCATTGTGAGGCCAACCCTATATTTGATAGAATAGAATGTAGCTACACGCGTGGTGATAGAATGTAGTGACTTACAGTCCACTTTGAGCCCATTCCACCCAGGTCTTTTCTAACCTTGGGCCATAGTACGCGTGCTCAGATCTCTTTTCAACATTCTGTAGCAATTTATTGTATGTTCCTTTAACCGTGGTAGAGCTCAACAACTGACGAGGACCACAGCCAGTGTCTTGCCAGACTACGAGCAATGTGTGGACCTAGACCATAGCAGAAGTCAGACAAAAGACATCGAAAATGATGAGGGACATACATAGGCTGCCACAAGTGCGACAGGGGTTTTTGGAATAGTCTTCTGAAAGAGTGGGAAGTTACAGAGACTCTTCAAAGGGTTACAATAAAAGGCCGCATGACATATAGATTTGAGTGTGGGATTTGTGAACAGGGATGAATGTCCTGCTTCATCGGGCACACCCTTCAAGTACTGGGAATCTTGTAGTAAAGTGGCGGCCTTGGCTTTAATGAATTCCAACCTCCCAGATTGACTTATCATATTTTCAGGGGCAATGAGGTTGTATGTGACGGGGATAATCTCTTGTGCGCTTTTCTTGATCTCGCTTCGAAATGTCTGGGTGTCATAGAAAAGCTACATGATGTAAGTGCTTAATGTACAAGTGAGAGACTGACTCACCAAGTGTGCCATACTCTGCTTGTGTTCATCCCAATACCCTAAAATAGACTGTCAGGCTCTGTGCAGGTGGAAGGTATAATACTATACTCACCGACTTCCAATTGTTTACCAGCCCTCTCATAGTCTACAACAACCTTGAACAAAATTTCTGAACAATGCCCAGATATTGCTGCTGGTGTATGAAGGAAAGGATGACCTTTAAATAAAGAAAGATGGACTTCAGCTTTTGCTATCTCCAACAGCTCAGTCCAAAAAGGAGGATAAAATGAAATTATATATGCTTGAGCCGGTGTGCTTCCTTTTGGATTCTTGGAGTATTTACCACAGTGTCAGGCATGCTCTGGTCCTACAGCAGCCATAGCATTCACAGCGATTCCCTGAACTGTGCGAACAGGCCTGGAAGTGCCTTGACAAGTGTCTAGAATGGCAGGGACATCACGAACATCCTTGCAAAGTCTGGGAACAGTATGGGCATCCTCACGATGCCTAGGAACAGCAGTAGCATTTTCATGGGGCTGAGGAACATTCTGAGGACCTCCATGACACTGAGAAGCAGCAGCAGCATGGGGTCGTGGGATAGCATGAGCGCCCTCATGGACCCTAGGTACAATGGTGGCATCCTCACGAGTTGATTGAGTAGTATGAACCTCCTCATGTGACCTCCCAGCAACTGCAGTGTTGCTACGAGGCTGTGGAATAGGGCCCGAAACTTCATGAGGCCTGAGAGCACCAGTGGAATTATCATGACCCCTTCGAACAGCAGTCTGGGCAGTCTTGCCATCACTATGCTTGTTGCTAAGGCGCACCCTTTTTGAACCACGACCATCCTCATGGTCCCCCCTTCGAACGCTAGCAAGAAAAGTGGGAGAGGGTGATTTATGTCGAGGATTGGTCAAGTGATGACAATCAAGCAGATCATAGTCAATGTCAGGCTGAAAAAACGAAACAAAATGAACAGACTGCATGGGAATAAAACAGTGGTACATACAAGTTCATTTCCTTGGCGTACTGCAATGTGGTTAGGGCATTTGTCATGGAGTTCCATGTCATCAGATGTGCCATTCACCATGACCGGTGGCGCCATAGCATCAGAGCGGGAGTGATGAGAAGGCATGGGGTGCTGGGAGCAGTGATGGTTGAACAGTAGGCAATCTCCCCCATCCTTGTCTTCCACATCAGATGTGTCATGGGCCATGACTGGCAGTGTCCTAGCATTAGAGTGGGAGTGATGAGAAGGTGAGGGACATTGGGAACGGTGACGATTGAGCAGTAGGCAGTCCCCTCTATCCTCGTCATCGTAACCTTGGTGGTCTTTGTCATCGTAGATGCCTTGACGATCTTTGTCTTCTCTGCCACTGTCCTGGCTCTCACCACTCTTCTCACCTCAGTAGCTGCCATCCTCATCCTGGTCTCCACAGCTACCAGCACTGTCCTTATCCCGGTGGCCGCCGTCCTCATCCTGAGAGTCATTGTCCTTGCCATTATAGCTGTCTCCCTGATCTTCACCTTCGTCCCCTTCATTGTCTTGTTGATATTCCATGTCATAGTCAAGTTGGGGAGCACACGCCCCATCAACCTCCTGATCTGGAACCTGGCCCAGGTCCACAGCATCTGTGTACAGCATCTCTGAAGAGAGATAAGTAGCAAACACAGTGAATGAAAAATAGCCTTACTGTAGTCATCAGACTCATGTGTGTCTAGTACCTCGTCCTGGTTGCCCTGCAAATAAATGATGGACAACGGGCTGTTGAACAGGTCATCTAAACCTAACTCAGTGTGCCTGGTGGAACCCTGAGGAATGTGGGGGTTGCGGGAGTCGTGGCGATCATTCTCATAGTCCTGTGCCATTTGTGTACCAACAAAGGTAGGTAGAGGTTGAAGGCCAAAACAGCCATGAGGTGCCATTCTATCTGGTAGTGGCTGCTGAATCGCATATGTTGGATCAACCTGCATCATGTTTGCATCCATTCCCTAAATTTATAGTTAGTATATGATAAAGCTGCTGATCCATTATGAGCCTACCCTCTGCTTTCTGTCCTTCCTTCAGGTTTGATGACGCAGGGTTGGAGCCATCAAGTTCACAGGTTCATTTGTCAGTGCACCCTCTCTCACAGCCTGTCTGGAGCTGCGCCTTGGTGTCTCGATGACATGCACCACTCTCTGCAGCTGAGCGAGGTGGCCACCTTTTCCAGCCATTGAACAGGTTGGACGTCCAGACGTATCGGGATCAGGTGGGCCTGAGGAATTTGTGTTTGAGGCTAGACCATTGTTTTTAAATGATTAGTTGGGTGCCAATGTCATGTGCTGAGGGTTGACTTGGTGAACTTGGTGGCAACAATGTAATTTATATTATCTTACAAATCATGGAGCATGTCAATAATGTAAAAACAAAACTACAATGAGATGTATACACACTGGTAGACCTGAAGAAGAGCAATCAGTAAATATCGTTTCAAACAGTAAGCGAAGCATACCCCACGAACCATACAGGCAAAGTGGAATAGGTCCTATAGAGTATAACTGAGGAGGACACCTGGATTCAGGGCCAGATGTTTAACAATAACACTTGCTCTTTGACAGTGGATGAGATCATGGTCCATGAGGGCATCTTCGAGCATAGTAACCATTGAGTCAATGTAGTATGTGGATTGCGGACTTACATATTCGAATACAAAAGTCAAGGCTTTGAGACAACCAGTCCATACGTTTAGCTCTGCTGTACGGTATTCATTGAGAATTGCAGGTATATATGTGAAAGCTAGAGAGGCATAAGCCTATAGAATCAACAGATAAGCTGGATTACTCATGTCCACAAGTCTCAGCCATAATGGCAATCACAATGATACTACAGACATGGCTCTGACGCTCCTGCACATGAAGGTTGGTGAGGGGAACCAAAAGGACATCTTAGGGACTGAAACTCTTCACAATGTAGCCAAAAAAAGTTTACAGCTGCTTGTTGAATTCCTTTCTTGTGAGCCTTCAATAGGCCTAGGAGCTTGAAACAGATACACATCCACTCTCTGGCTGGTATGAATTCAGCTCCATGATCAGCTGGGGTGCACTTCAGTACTATGAGACACCATGATGATGGACGTAACTTACCAATACTACCAATTGAGTTGATGGAGGCTTCTTGCACCTTTTCATGCCGGTTATGAAGAATAGGCGTCATACACGGCACTGTATATAGGATTAGTCATAGAATGTCAACCAACACACACAACACATACTGAGATGCTTGACCAGGGGATTCATCTAGGTCATACAAACGACACTCGCAATTGCACCAGTTGGGTGGCTTCAAACCAAGGCATACCCAAAATGACGTTTTCTCTTCCACATTGCATTACGTGGAATGTCACTTTTTGCAAGGTAGATCCAATTTGGATGTAGAGGGTGGAGGTAAAGCGTATGGGCCCTTGTTTGTTCGTAGAGTGATCAGCGTTTTGAACAGTAATGGGTTTGGCTAGTCATTCAGTCGGGAGTTTGTGTTTTCATACGAAGTCCCAATCTATGCATGAGATGTCAGCCCCCGAATTGATGAGGGCTGCAGTGTCACAGTTTTCAGGGTGGCTCCTGCTTCTATTACTTGGATAGGAAGAGTGAGAGCATGAGTAGCATTTTTGGCAATAATTACGGGAGCACATTGTACAGGAGGAACAGGCGTTGACTCAAGCCCTCCATCTAAAAATCCAGCTGATCGTCCTTGATGATTCTGGAAAGGAAGGCAGCGTCATCTTCATCCGGGACTTCTTTGACCTTGGCCACTCCTTCCTCTTTTCCTACCGCTTTTACCTTTCATTCTTCGTTCTTCTTTGCCAGCCCTGGATGACCAGGGCAGTCCCTGGCAAGGCCAGGCTTACCACATTTGAAACATAATCCTTTCTTCATTCTCTCCTCTCACTCAGAGGGGGGGAGTCGTACAGCATCGACATCTATCGCATTCGGGTCTCATATCTTTGGCGTAGTTGTAAATCTAGAGTGAATTTGTGGGATGGGGTGATTTCCTCCAGTTCAGGATACAATAGTTTGAGATCTGTTCCAGTTATTGTGCAGGAGTTCCGCTTTCTTGCACCAATCGTTGAGCATAGCAGGGACGGTTTCAGATTGATAAATGCGTCACATAAGGGAAGGCTGCAGTCCCTCCGCAAAGAGCCTGCAGAGGACCATCTGATCGCTAAGTCCAGCCCATGTCACCAGTGAGCGGAAAGTGGTGATATAGCTGAGGACGTCCTCCTTTTTCTGTGCCAGTCCTTGAAGCTGGTGAAGTGCATCTCCTTTGATGTCTGTGGTCTGAAACGTGGCTTCCATCATTTTCAGAAAGTCCTGCCATGTTCTGAAAGTCTGGTTTTTCATGGCTCATTCGATGAAGGAAGAGGCCCATTCAAGAGTGATTCCTTTCTTACAGTAAGAAAGCGTTAACGCGATCTTCTTCTCATTGTTGGAATAGACTGTTAGCGTGCGTGAGGCGCGGACCTAATGAGTGAACTGGGTGAACTCCAGTCGAGTGGGAAAGAGACTATATTACTGTACCTAATGAGTGAACTGGGTGAACTAGGTACAGTAAGTATACAAATATAATCTGGTGAAAGGAATGTAGTGCTTACCTCCAGTCGAGTGGGAAAGAGACTGGAGGAAAGGAGGTACGCGAGGCGAACACGTAGTGTATCGTCCGAGTGTACCAAATAAGGAAAAATAGTAGGAAAAAGAATGATAGTCTATTACGAACGGCTGTATCTCCAACACACCCCCTCAGTCGGAGCGTAGGTAAAGTCTATCAATAAAAATTAAATGTCCAGGACGAGCGAGTGGCTTGGTGAATCCATCAGCAAGCATGTCGCCAGTAGGTATGTACTTTATAGTAAGGGTGTTGTCTTCGACTAATTCACGTATGAAATGGTATTGTATGTGTATATGGCGAGTGCGAGAGTGGAAACGCGGTTCTTTGGTGAGCGATATGGCTCCAGTGTTGTCAATGTAGAGTGTGGTAGGTGGTAGTGGTTCCCCGACGATTCCCGCATGTACGAGAAATTGGTGTAGCCACACTGCCTGTTTCGTGCCATGTGACATGGCGATATATTCGGCTTCTGTCGATGACGTTGCAACTGTGGCCTGTTTCTTGCTATTCCATGATACGATGGCATCGCCGAGTTTGAAGGTATAGCCGGAGGTTGAGTGGTAGTCATCGACATCGCGTGCCCAATTTGCATCAGTATAGCCAGTGAGAATATCTGGGTTGGCATCGCTGACACATCCGAGTGTGAGTGTGAGCTCGCGTGTACCCTGTAAATACCGTAGGACGTGGAGTAAGGCCTTCCAGTGAGGTTTTCCGGGATTGGCACTGTATTGCCCGAGGTAACTAGCGGCAAATGAGAGGTTGGGACGGGATACAACGGCAAGCCAGGTAATGGCTCCGAGTACCTCCCTGTACGGGAATTGAGCCATTTCTGCCTTTTCATCGTCCGTGCTTGGGCAATCTTTTCTTGACAATGTTAGGCCCGCTTCCATAGGTGTGGATACAGGTGCGCATGATTCCATTCGATGTCGTTTGAGTAGTGTCTCAATGTATTTGGTTTGCGAGATGGTGACAGTACGGTGCTTCTGGTCGTCAATCAATTGGAAGTTCATCAGCCAGTCTGGGTCTTCCTCTTTCATCTCAAATAGTTTGTGGAGTAGCGCACGTGTTTCGGTGAGCATGTGTTTTGTATTGGCGATGGTAAGAGCGTTGTCAACATGGATAGTGGTGATCGATCGCCCAGTTTTGGTTTGTCGCATGTAGACGGCATAGTCAGGAAGTAGACAGACAAAGCCGTTTGTTGTCAGACGCTGGTTCATGTGCTTGTTCCATAGGTGCGAGCCCTGTTTGATCCCGTATAAACTGAGTAGGAGAGCTGCTACCTGTCTGCTGCCATCATCAAAACCGTCGGGCTGGCGCATATAGATTTTGTGGTCGATTTTGCTATGTAAGAATGCGCCTGTTACATCGTCTTGACCGCGGTACCATCCATGTGCTGCCGCATAATGTAGGATAGCTCGGAGTGAGTCAAGTCGGACCGTGGGTGAGAATGTGTCGCTGTAGTCAAGACCGGGAATCTGTGAGTACCCTTGTGCAACAAGTCTGGCTTTGTAGCGTAGAATATCACCATTTGGTCCATATTTGATGACGTAGACCCAACGACAGCCTATGACCTTGCGGTCTTTTGGTCTGTTGACAAGTTTCCATGTACCTCTTTTTTGCAGCAAATCCATTTCCTCCTGCATGGCTTTCCACCATTGATCTGCATTCTTGCCTGATATTGCTTGCTTGAAGCTGTTCGGGATATCTCCACCATGTGCTGCGACGTATGCCAGTTTTGCAACGTCGCCAATTTCCGTTGGTTCTAATGGTTCCGGTTCCTCGGCGGGTGGTGGGTCTAGTGGCTGTGTTTTGCGTGCGTCTCGCTGTGCTTTACGGTCTGCCTTTTCTTTCTCATCTTTCTCCCTTTGCCTATCTGCTGCTTCTTTCTTCCAGGATGGGCGTGCGGCACGTTCAGATCAGTGGAGTTGCAGTGGTGCCAGACTTTGTTTAGGTTCCTGTTTGGGGGATGAGGCAGGCACGACATGAGCAGGAGTTGGTGTCTCGCAAGAGGGAGAGGTCGGTGGTGGTCATAGTGGCGTTTCTGTGACGATGTTACTGGTCGGGTTGTTAATATCCGGTGACACCCCCTCAAACCGAGCAGGGACAGTCGGTGAGGGCACCCCCTGCATCTTTTCATACACAATGACATCGCGTGATGTGACAAACTTGTGTTTGCTGGGAATCCAGACCTTGTAGGCTTTGGAATGACGGTCAATGCCACAGAAGATGCCATCAAGCGAGTGTGCGTCAAGTTTTCGGTGCTGGTCAGGTGGGACACGAACATGGCATCGAGAGCCGAAAACACGCAGCGCAGCCACACAGGGTGTTTTGCCATAGAAGGTCCCATTGGGAGTGGAGCGGTTGAGGGCCTTCATAGGGCTACGATTGCGTACATAGTTGGCATATGCATGTGCTTCGGGCCAGAATCCTCGTGATAGCTCAGCACCCTCGAGCATGGCAAGGGCGCTCTCGTGGGTGGTTTGGTTGAAACGTTCGGCCACACCATTTTGTTGGGGAGTATGTGGTGCAGTCATTTCATGCGTAATGCCTTTCTCGCGGAAGTAGGCTTGTAGTTTAGAGTTGATGAATTCGCCACCACGGTCAGAGCGTATGTACTTGACACGTTGGTCAGTTGAGTTCTCGAGTCGTTGAATGAGGGCCTTGATAAGGGCCGGAGCTTCATCTTTGTGCTTTAAGTACTCCTTCCATCCCTTCCGGCTATAGTCATCGATTACGCCTAATGTATACACGTAACCTTGGATTGACTTGTCGAATGGTCCCTGTAGGTCCATATGGATTCGTTTGAGAATGATGGTTGCGCGGTTTGTGGTAGTAGTGGGAAATGGTGCTTGGTGGTGTTTGCCTTTTGCGCAGCCATTGCATGGTAAAAGTTCACCATTACCACGTAGATCAAATCCAGTGACAAGCTGGTGGCGCTCCAGATAGTGTAGACTCTTTAGGCTAATATGGCCCAGTCGGGCATGCCAGAGGTCAAGGTTAGGTGGGGTGCGGGCAGAGAATGCGGCATCATAGTGTGCAGTTGGCGGCGCAATTATACTGTTGATCTCATATAGGTTTCCCCGTAGGTAACCTTCCATTATAGTCTCGCCTTTTGGGTTCCTGATCGCAAGCCGCCCATTCCGCTTTGTGATCTCCATACCACGACGGTCCATTCGGCTTTCTGACATGAGGTTGTCTCATGCGTCAGGGCAGTAGCTTACGTCGAGTAGTTTTATTATTCGATCTTCTCTGCCTTTCACAGATACTGTGACTAGTACAGTTCCGACGCCAAGGACTTGCAACACTGGGCCATTTTTCACAATGCCCTTGATGATGCCGTTTGTCGGGGTGAATGAGGTGAATGCCGACCTTTCCGTACAGATGTGGTTGGTTGATCCGCTATCTAGTATCCAGCCAAAGCGGGAGTGGGATGTGTTTGAAGCAGTGAGGTATGCTGAGAGGTCACTGTCAGATGCCTTCTGGTCTGATTCATGGTCCATGTCCTCCGCGACAGCTTGGTTCGCCCGTTTGGGCTTAGCATTGCCTTTAACGCTTTGGACAGATTTCTCAGTCTGTTTATTTTTGTCTTTGGTGTCTTTGGTCCCCTCATCCGTCTTCTTCGACTTCGATTCTCACGGTTTCCCATGCATTGGGCCTCCCAGTGCCCAGCAGTCCTTGGTCCAGTGAGTAGGGACCTTGCAGTTATCGCAGTAGCGCTTCTTTTTAGGTCGTACCACTTGTAGCGTAGTGTTGCCTTGTGACGTATGCACTCCATACTTGTCTCGGATGCGTCGTTCCACTTCAACTGATGTATAGTGGTCTGGCAAAGCTGCGAATACATAGTTCCAGCTCGATGGCATGGATATGCGCAAAAAGCATGCAAATAGCTCATCGTCAATGTCGCGTTGCATAAATAGCAGGTCACGACAGTAGGTTTTCATCTTCGTGATGTGTGCCATGGCATCCTCCCCGTCGTTGTAGCGAGTGGTTACAAGTGCTGTTATGGTCAGTGTCCAGTCTGTCACCGTTGTGCCCATATAGAGACAACGTGATTCTCCCCATATTTCCGCTGCCGTTGGTAGGTGACCAACTTCATGTTGTTTCTCCTCCGTCATTGCTGCAGTCAATACTGAGCAGACAAATAGGTTCGCTTTCTGCCAGCGTACACCATGGTGTTTGGTTTCCCCGATATTGCTTCTTGGCATGGCAAAGTCAGGGTCAAGATAGACGTGGAGGGAGACAGTCTGAAGCACGCGTAGTATAGTGTCAGTCCATATGGCATAGTTGGTTGGGTTGAGTTTTGGTTTGATACGGAATAGGTGGGTGAATTTGGATGGATCAATAGATTTCTTTAGGGTGAAGTGGGTGTTGTCCTCTTCATCGTCAGTCGCCTCGTCCATGATGCCTGGTGATGTGCGCCACATTTGTACGGGTGATGGTTCGCGTGACTGAGCCGAGTTGCCACCAGGTAACGCTAGGTTATGTGGTGCCTGCGTGGTTCCGTAGCGGCGGTTTCGTCTGGTTGTCATTGCACTCGCACTAGTTGGTGCGTTTGCACTAGCAGTGTTTTCTGAGTCTGAGGGAAAAGCTGCTGGGCCTAGCATGCCGATAGTGCTGGCAGGTAATGTGGGTGCTGATCTTCGGCCACGAGAGGGTGTGCGCGACATCTTGACAGGTCAGGTAAGAAACTGAATTGCTGATAAGGACTGGGTGGAAGGTTGACGATGGTTGGATTCTAGTGACGACGGTTTCGAACTCTTTTGATTCCGTCGGGTCTCAGATTGGTCCACTGCGCTAGTCAGGGCTCATAACCTGTTAGCGTGCGTGAGGCGCGGATCTAATGAGTGAACTGGGTGAACTCCAGTCGAGTGGGAAAGAGACTATATTACTGTACCTAATGAGTGAACTGGGTGAACTAGGTACAGTAAGTATACAAATATAATCTGGTGAAAGGAATGTAGTGCTTACCTCCAGTCGAGTGGGAAAGAGACTGGAGGAAAGGAGGTACGCGAGGCGAACACGTAGTGTATCGTCCGAGTGTACCAAATAAGGAAAAATAGTAGGAAAAAGAATGATAGTCTATTACGAACGGCTGTATCTCCAACATAGACATGCCCATTAATCATCAGATAGAGGAGGACAGAATTCATCCATGGGCGAAATTTGGTTTCTGTTCCATCAAAGTCATCTGGTTTGGCAAGGGAGAGCTCCTTCCCAGGGGATGTCACAATTGTTGGTTGAGGGGTAGTTTGGGGAAGGACGGTGGTCGATGGGTTGGTTGGTTGGGAGGAAGAAGCTACCCCGGTCATGGGATTAGATCTGGATGGTCCAGACATGGTTGAGGATGGGGCGGAAGGAGATGGGATACAAGGTGGTGTGGTGGAGAGAGGGTTTTGTCCAATTGGTGGTCTGGTGGTCTTTGGTCCTTTCTGGTGGGGGTTGGCCCACGGTGGATTCGGGTTCAAAGAAATCTTGGTAGTCCTTGCGGAGGCAAGGGTTCAGAGGGAAAGCTAGATCTTTTGTTATGCTTGTACTGGGTAGGTCCAAGTCATAGCCTCAAAGAACAGCAAGTTCGAAGGTTTGAGTGAAGCGAGAGGTCTAGTCAGACAGACTGAAAAGATGAGGTCCACAAATTGATAAGATTGAGGAGATCTAGCTTAGAGAATACAAGTACGCTACTGACAGCTTTATATACCCTTGAGGTAGGATGAGAAGAGCGGAAGGAGAACTCCTTGGGTGGCCATCAGTACAACAAAGCACAGTCCACAGTAAGAACAGGAATCCACAGTAAGTGGTGATTCTGCAGTATCAAGATAAAGATGGACCACTAAGGTTATGGAGGATGGGTGCAATGACAAGGGATGAGTCAGAGTATCTGAGTCATCAAGAATAGAAATGCTGTCTGTTAGGCGAGAATATACATCCAATAGAAGAAAAAGAATAACGCAATGAGTACGACTGGAAGGAAATGAAGTGTAGCTCGTCCACAGATCAGAGCCAGTTGTAACAGGTCCCTTGTGAATCACATTGGTTTGGTTCACAGTACTTACTTGTTGAGAAGTGGAAGGTGTGTTTGCTTCCACATTTGAAATTCTGGTTTTGAGATTGTTTCTTGATGCAAGCATTGAAACTTCTGCCAAGATTTTTGTGATTATAGTATCCACAGTAAAATTGGCAATTTCTGTGGTAAGTGTCACAGTAGAACTGAACTGATACATATCTCCTGGAAGCCATTCCAACAGGAACATAGCTTTAAAGGAGTCAGGAAGAACAAGACCAGCATCTTTCATCTGGTTGAAAAGTGAAGTGACCTTATTGATATCCTCACTTGCCATTCTTGGATTAATAGTAATCCAGTTTGCCTGGTGGAATAAATGGAATTGTCCAGCCAGGCCTCATGATGCAAACAAAGATTGCATCTTCTCCCAGATCACTTTTGATACTGAGGCTTTAACGGCGGGATCAGTATAATCATAGGACACATGATAAATAAATGTGTCACTGATTGTGTTGGCAATAATGCCACACACCCTTTTATCAATGACTTCCCACTTTCCTTGATTGGCATTAACAGTGCCAACAAAGGTGGTGGTCCCAGAGATCCAGGACCATACAGAAAGAGATTGGAGAACAGATTGGAGATGCATGCTCCATATGGGATAATTGGTGGGACCTTTAAGAATTGGTATGCATGTGATGATGGTGTTGTCTGTTTTGAAATTGGAAGGTACAGTGATGGCAGCCATTTAGAGAAATTGGATGATATCTATCAAACCATATTCAGTAAATAGTTCTTCATATAAGATTAAATTCAGATGGTACTTCTCATGTTTCTTCTTCATCCGAAGAATCCAGTAATGGAAAATCCTGAGGGCATGGAACCCAGGTAGATTTCTTCCTTCTGGTTTGTAACCATAGAAGGGTTTGACGTTCCTTTTTGTTGAAACCAAGTGGTTTCTTTTCATCCCAATACTTTCTTCTATCCTCTTTTGTAAGTGGCCAAAGAGAAAGTTGTTTAGAAGGTGTATATGTAGAAGGGTTAAGAGATTGTCTTTCAAATGATCTATAATAGAGATATTCAAAGTAATGGGAGTTTGTTATTTCTATAATTCTCCTATCTCTTTCATACTTCAGGATTTTATCTGAAGTTGTCTTGAAATGTATATCAATTGTATGAAGATTGTTCCAACAATTGAGTTGAACAAAATTCTCCATATCATTGTAATCTTCTACATATGTTAAATTATCATGAAAATAGTCCAATGGCCCAAGAGGATTCAGAGGAAAAGTACCATAAATACTAAGTATGTCAGCGAGTTCTTTGTTTTTCTTTGCCTTGCTCTGCAGCATGTCTCTTTCCAAGTCAGTTAGCTTGGGAAAGGTACTCAGTACGTCCTCGATTTTTTGTTTGTGCTGAGAGTGCAAAGTAGATGTCATCTTTGGAGGGAGTGCCTGCATGTTCAAGAATTAGCTTTTTGATTGCTAGTGATTTTTTGAAAATCTTGGATGTTCATTTCTTTAACAATGCCCAGTAGTGAGCATCAAAGCACTCATTCCATTGCCTTACTCCCATTCCTACTTTTCTTCTATACTCCTCTGCTGGTTCTCCTCTATACCATCCATCATCAGCAGTCTCTAACCAAGCCTCATCTTCAGGCATGTAGTTAGGATTTTTGGATTTAATAAGTAAAAGGTTTGCATATGATGGAGGAAAAATGTCCATTCTAAAAATTTCCCAATCTTGATCACATACCACATAATCAGCTGCATCATCATAAGATGCGGTGGGAAAGGCCTAACCTGCACCTTCATAGGCTTTGCCTATGGTCTCTGTCCAGTACACAAGTGCGCAGACAGAGTGTCTCACCCTGGACTCACATGTTTGAGTCCAGAAAGGGTAGACCATCCGAGCAGAATACTGGACTTTCTCCTGTGGGATCTGATGGTGCAGCTGGGGATATGTTGATCCCAGCTATATCTCTGTGATTTGGAGACAGTCTACCTCTACTTCCCTCTTCATGGTTGGCTGATGATGAAGAGGTAGGAGGTGAGGTGGCTGATGGAAGTGGGCAAAGAGTGACTCTTTGTCTTCTTGACAATGAAGAACATAGCTGATTGTTTTCTGCTCCTTGACTCTGACTCAAAGGAAACAGTCCAGATCCCATGGACAAATTTGCATTAGCTCACCATTGGGGAGCTGTTGGAGGAACTCTCCCCCGACATCTACAAGCAGAGCCCCGCCTAGCATGGCCAGTGCTTGCAGGGACTCATAGTTGGCTTGCTCCATTTGAATTGGAGCTTTCAAAATCTCCAAGGTTGGGGGGACCAAGAGCCACTGGGTGAACAGCCTCTCCATTGTCCTGTGAGGTTCTGTTGAGAATGTCTTAT
>JBBPMY010000039.1:0-50301 GCA_038090615.1 Phylloporus gajari | reverse complement strand
CCAAACATAAGCAAATATTATTTGATTTCATTGAGATTTCACTTTTACTATTGAAAGCAACAAAACTGTTGTAATGACATGACCATGTTAAAATAGATATATCTCCACAGCCACTCAACCAAATCACCCATTTGCCTACAGTAGGCAACAAAACTGTTACAATACCTAACCCAGATGCAGTGCACAAAGTACACTGCAAACATAAGTGAGAATTTGATCTAGATATAGTGAAATGAATTAAAGTAGACACTCTTAGCTACAAATCATCCTTTAGGTTCATGGCATTTGGACCAATGGATGCCAAGATATTTACATCTTAAGTAGGCTATGTCATTGTAACAGTTTTGTTGCTGGTATTAGGGGTATTGCAAATTAGTATGAGGTATATCCTCCTTTGGCTTGAATAACCTCCTGAATCCTTCTAGGCATACTCTTAACCAGTCTCTAACATTCCTCTACCCCGATCTCATACCACTCTTTTACTATCCTCCTCCAAAGATGCTCTATGGGATTCAGGTCTGATGACTGAGCAGGCCATTCCATGACCTCATACCTATGGTTTTGGAACCATTCCTTGCCTCTCTTACTAGTGTGTTTGGGGTCATTATCTTGCTGAAAGAGGATGTCTTCTGGAGAAAACCCATAAGTTTGGAGAGTATCTTAAAACTCATCTTGTAAAATCTGCATATAAAGGGTGGCATCCATCCCACCATCAATCCTACAAGCTGTTCCAACTTCTTCCCAAGTCATACAGTCTCATATCATTACTAAACCACCTCCAAACTTGACTGTCACCTCAACATGCCAATCCTAAGACCCTCTCCTGCCTTTTTCCACATCCACTTCCTACCATCTGACCTAATACAATTAATTTTGGTCTCATTAGACCATATGACATGCTTCCAGTTAGTGATTTAAAGTCCAGTCCAGTCCGGTTTTTTGCCTTCCTAATAAGGCAACTAGACCAGGACTGGTCCTAGAGGTCCAAATAAGACAAATGGACTGCTAAAAACTGAAAATACCAGTTGCAACCAGTCTTTCAGGCAACCTGGTTGCAACTGGTTTTACATATGAAACTTGTCCTGTACAAGTGTAAATAGTCTTCATTTAGTGTCTATACATCATATCCTATCATTAAATATATTAATTTGCAATGACAACACATAGAAATCACTCAAAAACCCTTCAAAAACTATCAAATAATAGTAAAAGTTGTCAAAAATCATAGAAAATTAGGGGAACATTGCCTGATTAGGTAGTGTGGCTGTTCACCAGTTGCAACCAGTTACAATCAGTTGCCAACTGTAGTCTTTTGTCCCAGAAATTGGGCAACTTACAACTGTAGTCCAGTTGCTGACCAGTCTGGTCCAGTTTGGTTGCCAGTTGTGCAACCATGAGGCAACTGGACCTTTAAACACTACTTCTAGTCATCCACAGTCCAATGCTGATTGCTTAAGGCAAAGTCCATTCTTGCTGTCCTATGACATTTGAATAAAAGAGGGTGCTTTTGCTTGACCACAGCTTTCATGCCAGCCTTTTTCAAGTGCTGGTGAACAGTCTGGGGGAGATTGAATGGTTCTAGACATTCTGAGGAGTCTTGGTGACCTGAACTGCATTTTCAGCCTTTCCAGTACTAATAAGCCAAATAGTATATTGGATACTAGTAGGGGAAATGATAGATGGATGATCACCAGAGGACTTGAGGAGTTTGAGACAGAGTTGGGTGTGAATACAACTGACAGTGGCAGTGCTAGAGTCAGTAGAAAGAGCAATTTGATGAGTTGATTGACCAGATTCCAAGAAAATGATAATCTGGTTGATTTGATCATTTGAAAGGGATTTTATAGTGAAGGAAGTGGTGATGGAGATGGTATTTGGCTATGTTTGTGTTAGGTTGAACTATTCAACCATGGCATAAGTCATTTATGCCATAATATCTCTTGGTATCATATAGTTTCCATATTTGAATACATTAGCAACAAAACTGTTACAATGACATAGCCTACTTAAAATGTAAATATCTTGACATCCATTGGTCCAAATGCCATGAACCTAGGGGATGATTTGTAGCTAAGAGTGTCTACTTTAATTCATTTCACTATATCTAGATCAGATTCTCACCTATGTTTGCAGTGTGCTTTGTGTACTGCATCTGAGTTAGACATTGTAACAGTTTTGTTGCCTACTGTATGTCTACACTGAGTATATTGGTGGGCTCTACAGATATGTGCAGGTGATGTGTCTGTCTGTAATAATATTATATTTTTCACCTTTCTTTTTCCAAGTGAACCTACCTAAGGTTCATAGAATTTTGGAAAGTCCTCAAAGTGTTTAAACACAAGGACTGGACTGTAGCCAGGTTGATCCATAAATGCTAGTCCATAAACAGAGTCATAGCCATGCTGCACAGTAAGTGCTGGTCATTATCCTAGAAGAACATTTCAAGGGTCTGGAACATAAGGTATGTACATGAGGACCCTTTTATTTCCAGACTGCTTTTCTTCTAGATTTCTTTTCATTTCTGTTTCTTCTCTTCCATTTGATGGAAGCATGAACCTTTTAACCACAGGCCTGTGTCCATTTGCACAGCCTGATGGCAGACATTAAAGACTCACCTGATACATGAGGCAAGGGCTATGCCACAGCCTTCTAGGGTACAGGGTTAGACTTATATGATACATATTGGTAGATCTGATACAAACATGTACATACAAGGACAGTAGTATATAAACCCCTAGAGACTGACTGGCATCCCCAGTATGGTTCTCCTGGGTAGTTCCCCTAAAGCTAGATTCTTCCTAAGTTGATGTCTTCTAGTGCAACCTAGTGACAAGTCCCTAGTGGGCTTTAGGATTGTTTTAGTGTCATGTCACTCATTCTGTCTATAGGATCATCTGATGGTATTTGTGAGATGTTGAACTCTGTGCTTTGCTGTGTGGCATGGATGCATTAACTGTACAAAGCCTGGCTGTTGGTAATGACCATTGGTAGTGTAGGCAATCTCTATGTTGGGTGTATTTTCTAGGGGTTCTACACCCTCCTGTAACTTCTCTGTCATCTCTCTTGCCTCCTCAACTTCCTCCTAAATGTAGAGTATATCCATAAGTACTACTTGTATGATGCTTGTAGCATTTGTTGTGAGGGTATCTTTAGTCTTATTAGTGACTCAATGAGTGGTTGTTGTGGGTCTCTTGCATCATAATGTGGCTGCATGAGCCACTTCCATGTTGTGTCTTCATTGTCATTGTTTCTCAAGCTATTCCCTTTGACTTGTAGCTGTCTTGTGATCATTTGAGGTTCCGTGTCTGATACTACACTTTTGAGTGGCATAGTTTCTGTAGTAGATACCTTTTCAAATCAAATTTTGAGGGCTTGCAATATCTTGTGAGCAGTTGAGAGGTAGAATATGTCAACTAGAATAGAATCCAGTATGCTTGAAGTCACAAGCTATTTTGCTATGGGTATGTGCTATCAGTCCTGGTGCAACACAGTTTCTGCAAGATAATCTTGCAGCTCATATGTGAGAATGGCTTGCTTGACTTGTGTGTGCCATTCAAACCAGTTGCTTCCACTCAGAGTAAGTTTGGGAATTTCAACTTCATCCATCTTTGAGTCTTGAGTGAGGGGCTACTGAACTAGATCAGAGCTCATAAATGCTTTGAAGCCTCAGGTATATCTGTAGAGACTTCAGTGCAAACACTAAGGTAAGAAACTATAATATAGTACAATGTAGTCTCATTTAGGTAAGCAGTGGCAGTACTACCACATTGAAAATATAAACTTCAACACTTTGCTTAACAGAGGGTCTAAGCTATGAGAATGAGAGACTATATGATGCTATTGCAGCCTCAACAGCCATGATAGCATGGGAATTCAATCAGCATCATATATATCTTCACCAGCATTTGAGAATATAAAGACTTGATTAAAAACTTCCTTCCATTCAGAAAGGATATATCAATTGCTGAATGTAGCAAAGAACTTAACAAGATGAGCATATGAGATCTTATCTTCAGCCTATTACAAGATAAGTGACCATGCTTGTAAGTCTGGCAATAGACCTGGTTTTGAAGTATAATTTTGAATATTAGTGTTTATAGTGGAATAGGTCAGATATTCTAGTACAAAAGAGGTAGTTACAAGTCTCTAGTGGGAATACTCACTAGATCCAGTCATGGTGGTCTGGTGGTCTTGATAACAGCAAAGAACCAAGGGCTAGTAGTAATCTACTGGAGGGAGTGACCCTGATTGATATAGAGAGGGGTAATATTAGTAGATCTAGGATAATCTCAGTATAAAGGATAAACTAGTATTGGACATGAAGTAAGAAGAATGATATAACAAGTTTAGAGGAGTGACTACAAGGAGCTCCTTATATACAGTACAGGGTGTTTGTACTTGTGCATAGTAGTTCTATACAGATAGAACAATAGTAGTCAATAGTATTATAAGCTCTTGTCAACAGTCAATAGCAATAAAGGAGCTTATCTACTATATGTATCAACCAATAG
The DNA here is from genome assembly GCA_038090615.1 of Phylloporus gajari. Taxonomy (NCBI): domain Eukaryota; kingdom Fungi; phylum Basidiomycota; class Agaricomycetes; order Boletales; family Boletaceae; genus Phylloporus; species Phylloporus gajari. Next base: position 45,790 of record JBBPMY010000039.1, on the reverse strand, counting down.
CAAAATATGAGCAATAGAGTATCAGTCAACATCTTAAGTCACATGACATGAAGGAGTTATTCTAAGTCATTCATTAGTCATATAGTGACAGTCATCATAGATAATAGAATATCCAAATAATAAGCATGATAACCATGCATATGATCAAGATTAGGTCATTGATCATGACTAATATGGAATATCAGATAAGATAAGATAAATACTAACAATTCTAACACCTGACATTACAAATATAGTCAATGAAATGATCAACTCCTGGAGTCTCAAGACATACTAGCTGACTGGAAGATACATAACATTCTGTATATATGTAAGATATAGAAATGGCTGCCAATGATGAAGATCTACTTGTTCATATAATTTTGCAATATAAGATGCAGAAGCAGGAAGAAAAATGTGAAATAACCAAGTCTGACTTTTATAATTTTTTGTAATTTAAGACATATGACACCTGAATGATCATGTGAATAGAAGTGAGTTCTTTTTTGCAGAAATAAAGAAATGATATTCTTTATTGACAGCTTACACTGTGAAGATTGATTTTATAATTCCTAGTGCAAGCCATCCTACACTTTCTTCTCATAAGATATTGCAATTGATCTATGTAACTGCTCTAGTAGTATATTGTTTACCTTCTATTATAAAATGAGTGAATAATTTTATTTTGATCTCATCTACTATACTAAAATCCAACTCCTTCAAGACCTTCCTTACTATGGTATCAACTTTCATGACTATTACATCATAGCCCACCTAGAACTCTGATCTATCTTCTGTAATTGTATAGAGGCATCAATAGTAGACTACACTCTTTCAACTATTGTAGTATAGCATTGTAAAATGTTATACATCTGTTTTGCAATCTGACACATCTAAATGTTATAAAACTGATTTCACACTTGATATAGTACAGATAGTATTTTAAAGTCTGGTCCAGTCAGGTTTTTTGCTTTGCAAATACAGCAACTAAACTAGACTGGTCCTGAAAAGTCACAGGCATTTGGAACTGGCAACCAGACTACTTAGGACTGGTTTTAAGTGGTTTAGTTACCAATTACAACTGATAGCAACTGGCTTTTTGAAAGACTATTCTGACTCCTAACCTATGGGAATATTGTTGTCAATTATAGGCTCAAAGTATTCTACAATCTTCTAGCTTTCTATCTGTCTCTTAGTTGTAGAATACTGTCCATCGGAACCCAAGATATGATTTATTTAATAGTATATGATCTTTCTAGAATAGAAAATATATATCTCACTTAAATCTAGTCTTATAAAATCCAGATAATTATTAAAAAATCAGAGAAATTGAGAAGGATAGGGTAATATGGCTATATACTGGTTATAAGTGGTTCTAACCAGTTCAAGCTCTCTTTCAAAATGTCTCAATCCAAGACAACTATAACCAGACTGATAAGCAACTGGTTACAACTGCAACTGCAGTCCAGTTGCTGAACTGGTCCAGTCTAGTCCAGTTATCAGGCTTTTGACCACTTGCAAACTGGATTTTAAAACACTAAGCACAGAATATCATTAGCATGGTTTTTTCAAGTTCTCCTAGAGCTTATAAGTAAGGGGCATCTAAAGAATATCTTGAATACTAACCTGATTTATGATTTGTATTTGTCTTTTGAAAGCCACTTGTGATTCTCTAAAATGGACACATCCATCAACTATGTAGAGGACCATAACAAGTCAGGAAGTCATCCAAATGCAGTGCTATATCATAGTTTGGTTACAAGCTGATTCCAGGGAAGGTCTGGCCAAGTGATTCCAAATACATTTGTATATAAAACTTGAACTGACATGCTTGGTTTGCAAATGTGACACAGGATGTTCTTCATTGTATCATCATGGCTAGGAGTAGCATACTGCACACTATTTGTTTCCTTCATGAGTACTATTTGCTGTCTTCATCAGCACTACCATTAATGTCATCTCACAGTTTGATAGTAAATTGAGTGCTATCAAGCTTCTCCACTGATCAGCTTTAAGCCTCCTATATTCAGAACCTCTGAGGTTGTGTGGTGGCTTTAGGTGCAAAGTTGATTGAATGATCTTTTCAAGGCGAGCTTAGACTTTATCAATCTCCTTATTGGATAATAACACCTTTGTGAATGTCATTTACATCTGCTTGATACTCTCCTGGTAATCTTGTACCAGCTTATCTGCTGATAGGCTATCATTGACCTCCTAGCATGGTTTCACTATGAAAATATCATCAGAACAGTTCTTGAGATTTTCCTTGAGACCAGCCCTGTCAAGAATGCTACTGTCACTTTAGCCTACAAATAGCTTATTCTCATCAATAACACCTCAATTAGCTGTTTTCTTGTTGCTGCTCTCTTTGAATGTGATAGCAATCCAAGTAGTCTACATGTTGTCACCAATCCCAACAAAACAGATACACAGATGAAATGAATCACTCTCATAGATGACCCTGATGCAAGAAGTCCCATAGCCTTTTTGATTTGACCTCATACACCAGCTTTACTGACAATAGACTAAATTTGCAAGGTTCCTAGTTTATGAGCTTTTTGATGACAATGAAATCTCTGAAATAGTACTAAACCAAGCCAAGAAACTAGTTATGCATGCTGTTGATAATCAAAAAATGACTAAGGTCCCAGTATGGCAGACAAATTAATTTGAACCATTGTATCACTGTCTCCTTGAATATTTTGTCCTGTGCTGTCCTCAACCATGTCTCTTTCCAGGAAGTTGTAGCATCAAGATAATCTTTTTTTTAGACAAGTGTTTTTATTATGTAGTGACCAACAGTGCTAGCTCTACATAATACACTAAGAAAACTGGCCACAGCTGATTGGTCCAAGGGAAAATGCTCTTACACACGCTCTGCGTCTGCAGAGGGTGTGGGGCTCCATGACCTATCTGGTGTCCCTGGTACTGCAGAGGGCCTGGATAGGGTTATACCCACTAAAACCTCTAGATTTGTTGTCCAGTCATTGGGGAGGGTATTGGGGTTGTTGATTATTGGTTTCCATGTGTGTTTGACTTTGTTTGCATTAAGATGTTTGTGTTGTTTTCATGCTAGTTGTCTGTCTGTGTTTATTCTATTAAGGATTGTATTTTTCCATTGTGTCATTATTGCTGCTGGGGTGTGTGTGTGATTGCCTATCACTCGTTCACATAGTAACATCCAGATTAGGTATGTGGCTTCTGATAGTAGTATTTGTTTCAGTCTGCTGATTCCTCTTTCTTGTACGATTGTGTCATCATTTTCATCATTGTTCTCAGTGTCATTTGTTGGTTGGATGTTTCCACATCCTAGGAGGCATCTGTGGTGTATGGGTTTCCAGGGATTCAGCCAGAGTTGTTGGACTAGATTCCATACTATTTGGTTTGTTGGGTGGGTGAATTCTGTTGTTATATGTTCAAAGGATTTGGGGAGGTCTTGACAATGGTCACAGTTTGCTCGTCTTTTGTAGTTTTTTATTCTTGATCAGAAGTCCCTAATTCTCAGGGATCCTGTCATTGCTTTGTAGAGGAAATTTTGGATTGGTCACTGGATGTCCAGGTGTCTTATCTGGGTCCAGATGGACACATCAGTTTTTAAATGGTTGGTATGTTCTTTTATTACATATCTTGTGATGTTGAGGTTCATTAATGTTTGGCAGTTGTAGGGTTTTATATTCTTTTTCTGTATCATTTCATATGCTTTTTTTGTGTGAGTTCTGTGAGTTTTATGCCTGGTAAGCTGAAGTTTTCTGGAATGTTTAGGTCGATTATATCTGGGGGTTCTTTGTTCATGCCTTGTTTTGCAAGATAGTCAGCTTCTTCATTTCCTCTGTCACTGTTGTGGCCTTTTGTCTACTTGAAGTTTGTTGGGGCTGCTTGTCTTCGTAGTTGGTAGGCTGCTGTTTGGAAGAGTTCTGCATTGCTAACATTTGTCCATCCTAGGTCTTCCCATTTTCATAGGTGTTTGGTGAGGCCATCTATTATATATCGTGAGTCAGATATGATCGTTAGAGGCATTGTTGGGTTAATTGATTGTAGGGCGATTATTATTGCTGCAATTTCTCCTGCTTGATTTGATTGGTTTGGGCCTGGTACTCTTATTTCTTTGTTTTGTGCATCATTTTCACTGAACCAGACACTGCTTCTGCAAGCTGCATCTTGTTTGCTGTTACGTAGACAGTATCCGTCTGTGTATACTTTTATTGGTTTGATTAGTTGTCCTTGTTCTTGTCTGGGGTTTGCTAAATGGTATGCAGGTTCGTGTAGGTTGTTGGTGTGGTTTCCTAGCACACGGAAACATTTGTTTAGTGAGTTTCTTGTTGTGACTGTTGGGTCAAAGGTGATTTTGTTGCCATTTTTAATTACTGCTTTGTTGTTTTTTCTGTTCTTCTGTGTGTGAGTGTTAAGCCATCCTTTTTGGGGTAGTCATATAGGTTGAAAATGTCACTGCTGGAGCCTGTTATTTCTTTGGCTTGAAAAGTGCATTTATGTGGGTTTGTGCATCCTCTTTGTCTGTCTCTTTTGCATCCTGAACATTTGCAGGTTGCTTTTGGTACATGTCTGCTGTTGATGTTGTTTAGTCGTTTACATGTTTTCATTAGGTCTTTTATTGTTATCGCATTGTGATTTTGTCTCAGGCATTTTGTTTTTTGCTTGTGGTATAGTTGAGGGGGGACTCCTATGTGGAACCATGCTGGCATTTGTCATTTGAGTGCTTTGGATAGTTTTCAGGGTGCAAAGGTGAAGTTGTGTTTTTTTTGCAGTTTGAATCAGTGCTACTAATGGGTGGGGGATTTGCTGTCCATCTTTTCTTGTCCTTCCAGATGGTTGTAGTGTTGTGAGGAAGGTGTGTAGTTCATTTTGGTTGTTGATTCCTTCTTTCGTTATATAATTTATTATTGTGTCAAATATGAAGGTCTATGTTGGATGCTTTGGTGAGCGGTTGATGTATTCAGATAACCAGGTTAGTTCAATTGCTTGATTCCTGTCTTCTATGTTTAATAAGTTTATTCCTCCCTTTTTGTGTGGTTTTGTTAGTTGTTTAAGGCTCATGCCAGGTGGTGTTTTTTTGTTGTCCATAATGAAATTTCTTATCATTTTTGTGATTGATTTTGTGACTGTTGTGGGCATTCCTTGTGCTTTTGTTAGGAACTGGGTCATACCTCTGGCCGTCATTTGTATTATTAGTCATTTGGTGTCCAAGGTTGGTTTTGCTGTTGTCTATCTATTTAATGTTTCTTTTATTTTAGCTAGGGTTGGTGTCCAGGGTTGGGCTTGTTCTACTTTGTTTCTGATCCATGCACCTAGGATGCATGTGGGGTGTCCATCTTCAGCTATCCTTATGCCTTGGGTGAGGGGAGGGTCTTCAGGGTGGATTCATCTTGTTTGTCTGAGGCATTGTCTGTGTTCTTCTGTGCCGATTGGTATTACTTCTGTTTTTTCTAGGTTGAATTTGGCTCCAGAGGCCATGCACCATGTGGTTAGAATGTTTTCAAGGTCTGTGTATTTATCTGAGGACAATAGGTACACTGTGGTGTCATCTGCATAGAGGTTTATTTTGACTGATCTGTTTGTGTTTGGTATAGGGTAACTGGTGATGGTTTGTGCATTGCAGACACTCGCTGCCAGTGGCTCTATCACTATATCAAAAAGGAGGCATGATAGTGGGTCTCCTTGTCACACTCCTCATGTTACAAGGTATGGTTTACTTCATACACCATTTATTATTACTGATGTTTTTGCAAATTTGTAGAGGGATGCTATGGTATTTACAAACCATTTGGGTAGGTTGAAAGTACAGAGCGTTTTTAATAGGTAATGGTGGTCTATTTTGTTGTAGGCTTTTTCTTGATCAAGGGTGACTATTGCGCCGTTTTCTTCCATATAGTCTGCATATGAGCTCATCATTTCTGCTAGTCAGATGAGGTCGAAGATTGAACGTGTGGGGACAAAGCTGGATTGGTCTGGGTGTAGTAGCTGACAGGCATGTTTGGCTAGTTGGGAGGTGAGGGCTTTAGTCATGATTTTGTAGTCTGTGTTTAGTAGGGTAATTGGTCGATAGTTTTCAATTTTTGTACAATCTTTCTTTTTGTACAGGGGGAACATCCATCCCTCTGTGAAGTTTGTTTCTTCTTTCGTTCCTATGGTCTGCATGTTGTTGTATATAATTGTTAGGCATCTTATTATGTCAAAGGAGGGGGCATTTTGTTTGCTCAGGCAGACATGTTCTTCATTTAGTGTTTTCCATAGTTCATATGGTAGGCCATCTAGTCCTGTTGCTGTGCCATTTTTTGATAATGTTAGGGCCTTGGTAACTTGTTCTTTTGTAATTAGGTTGTGTATATCTGATCTCTCGTCATTGAACTTTTGTTCTTCTGGGATTTCTTGTAGTACTGTTTTGATTGCGGTATTTCAGTCTGGGTCTTGTGGTGGTTTTAGTAGTTTAGATTGTAGTTCATCATGGTAGCAACCTGCGATTCTTGTCATTTCTGATGATTTGGTTGTAATTTTGTTTTTTATTGGGTCTAATAATGCATGTATTGGGTCTCTTGGTTTGCGTGGCTTATGTATATTGATCCAGTATTTGTTGATTTTTTCTCCTTTGTCACACCATTGTGCTTGTGCTTTTGTTTGTGTGTTTCGGTTCACTTTTTGATTTAGGTGCTGTAGTTCTTGTTGCAGGAGTGCGATGTTCATTCTTTTTTCATGATCATTATCCAGTTCAGTGTGTTGTTCTGCATCTCGTATGTCTTTTTCTAGCGCTCTCATTTTATTTCTCATTTTTGCTAGTTGTCATTTACTAGCTTCTTTCAGTATGACTGTTGTTTGTTGCTTGAATTCATGTCATAGTATTTGTGGTCTGTCATTTCTGTGGTTTATTGGTATTAGTTTTGTTTGTAGTTGTTTTCCTAGGTCAATGACCTGGTTCATTGTTTTTGGGTCAGAGAGGAGTGTTAGTGGCATGGTCCATTGTCCTGGTCCGATGAATGGTAGATTGGGGGGTGCAATTCTTACCAGTACCATTCTGTGGTCTGTTGGTATTATTGTGTCTGTTATCTCCCAGTTGGATAAGCAGTTTGTGAGATTCCGGTTTGTGTATATTCAGTCCAGTTGTGATAGGGATTGCATGTTACTTATAAATATAAATTGTCATGTTGTAGTGTTACTGTGTCTCCAGGTGTCTATATTGTTTTGTCATTTGTGGAAGGTTCTTAGTGCTTCTGTCGCTGAGTAGTCGTCATATCTCACTGGTGCACGGTTGATGAGGTCTTTGGTCATATTAAAATCTCCTAAGATTGTATCTATTGATTGTATCTCTAAGAGGTTTAGTTTATTCTGTATCTCAGCCCAGAAGTTCTTGTGTTCATGTAGGGCATTGGGGGCATAGATGTTTAGTATTCAGAATAGGGGTTGGTTGGGCCAGTTGATGGTGAGCATGATCACTCTTCCTGGTATTATTTTGTTTGTTGTTGTTGTTTTGGGTGATATCCATTCATTGTTGGTGACGATGGCAACTCCAGCTGCTGCTCCTGGGTTGGTTTGGTAAGCAGAGTTATGTATTGTTAGGCGTTTCCCAAAGAGGCATCTGATGTCCTCAATATGTTGGTTTTCTAAGTGTGTTTCTTGTAGGCATAGTATACTTATTTGTTTTTGTGATAGTACTCAGTGGACTTCTGTCCATTTTGAGATTTGGTTTTGTTCGTTTGTCAAGGAGTGGGATCTTCCTTTCATGTTTAGCATCACAATTAGTATGTTTGCTTGAGATTTTTTCTTACTTTGTTTTTGTCTTTGTCTTTGTTCAGTTTGTTCTTCTTGGGGTGTGTTTGGTTGGTTGTTAGCATCAGTGTTGTTCATGTTGTTACTGGGGAGCACTTGTTTAGGATTGTCTGTATTTGGGGGTGTCTGTTGTCTGTTAGCATGGTTCACGCTTGGAGTGGGTTGACTTATGTTATTATTTTGTATGTGCTCATTTGCTGGTGTGCCGTTTGTGCCTGGTGTGGCATGTCCACCTTCTGTTGCTCGTTGGTGGTCATTGAGGGGAGTCCCGGTGGTGCATTGACTCCCCTCTCTTGTCAACAGGAGTTCAGCACCATTACCGGGGTCATGACCATATTGGGGGGTTGTAAGGGAAGTTATTTGCATGGTGGTTGGTTCTACTCACACCCACTGCCCAACCGCTAAGTGGGGGAGGAGGACATGTCCTGGTTTCTTGTGGGAGGTTTATGTCAGGTTTGGGTGGGGGAAGTTACAGACCTTGGTCCCCTCCATTTGCTGACTTTGTCTAACGATGTGGAAGCCCTTGGCCTAAATAGGCTGCCCTTTATGTGGGAGCCATTGCGCTTTCCTGTCCCGCATGCGGTCAGTATATTTGGGTACATGGTGGGGTTTTAGGTACGAGGTTCCCACTGACTCATATCTGTTGTGGTAGGATCATGCACCAGTTCCATTTCTCCCATACGTTGTGGCTAGCATCCATCCTTGTGGTATATATTTAGTGCGTTTGTGCAGTTGGGGTCATAAAACATTATGCATTCAGCAAGTTATGTAGGTAGGTTAAGGAGTGGTTATGCGAGGTAAGAGTTGAGTTGGGGTTAGATTGTCTGTACGTTGTTTTACTAAATTAGCCTGCCAGTACACCAGTACACCAATAGTTCAGGGAGTTTCACGACATTAGAGGGGGGTATATGAAGCTGGGAGATGAGGTATGTATATACGATTTGTGGTCCAAGGTATTTACCATAGGTATGTATGGTTGGGTCACTTGCACCCTTGGGTCCTATTGTTGTGGCAGGATTTCCCATAGGCCAGAGGTGGCTGTGGCAGTGGTTGTATTGTCTGGTTTAGGGGAGGGCCATGCCATCCTTCAATTCCAGGGAATGGGCATAGACCTCATGGGTGGGTTATGCAGTGGCAGTATGAGCAGGGGCAGAGGTTTGCTCTGGTTGCCAGGCCATGGAGGGCATCCATATATGTGGTTATTTTGAACATGTTTCGTAGTTGCTGCCAGATTCTTGATGTCTCAGTTGGGATGTGGGCAAAGATATTAAAGTGGAGCACTGGGATATTGCCAGTGATGTGCATATCAAGTATTCTGATCTTGAGGCTGTTGGTGAGCTTTCTGAACATTTGGGCTAGCCAGTGGGTCTGTTCATCTGGGGATGTATTGGCTGGGAAGGCTGGGTCATTTACGATGATGGTTGTGTAGTCACTGTATACCCTATTAGTGTCCCAGGCTTGCCTGATGATGTTGTAGACATCTGTGGTGTTGGCATCAAAGAAGCCATCCAGTGCAAATAGGAAGTATGGGAATTCTGGTGCAAAGGGAAATACTTTGAAGGTGACTTTGGGTGTGGCCCAGATTCAGGTGTTCAGTAAGATGACTCAAAGTGTCACTGAGATACCATAAAGAAGGAAGGCTGTTGGGGCAGATGTGACATCTGCTGCTCATAAGGGGGGGGCAAGGCGGGGGGTAGATATGTCTTGGATATCATACACAATTCCGGTGATGACTTTCCGTACGTTGTGGGTGGCTGTCTAGATAGCTTCAGAGGTTGCCCTGTTCATGTTTACATTGAAGAGACGCATGAGTAGTTTGAGTTCCAGGACTTCAATATCCCATCAGACTACAGAGGTAGTATCTATATCATCAAATAGCTGGGCACTGTGTTGTAGATAGGTATATGGGAAGCCATCTAGTGGGGTGGGTGTATGTGTCAGGAAGGCACCTGAGTGCAGTGGTTGGGATGGGGTCAATATATTTCGCCTGTTTTCGGTTGCCATCTCTAGGTGTGTCTGGAGCATGGAGGCTTGTTGGTTATTGGGGGGTGGTAGTGGTATCACTGGTGAGGGGGGGTTCAGATCGTGAGGGGTCTCTGCTGCAGGGGCTGCAGGTAGGGCAGTGGTTGTGATGGTCTGGGTTGGCTGTGGCTCAGGCTGGGATGGCATCAGCAAAACCGAATGTGGCTGTACGGTGCTGTACAGCCAGTACAGTCAGTTACAGCACTACAGCTAGGTCCCAGTTGTACAGCATAGGTCCCAGCTGTACAACACTGTCACAGACCTGTCACAGCATGTCACAGTGTGTCACAGCACGAAAGATGCACAGACCGCACACATACTGCAGACTACACAGTCTATATTTTTTTTTTCCATCCATCCAATATCTGTAGAAATAGATATTATTTAGTAGTCTACATACACAACTGCTAAAGTAATACTACTGTGCCCCATCTCACCATACTTGCCAATTTGCCTCATCGCTCTTATTGTGCTGTCCTCGTCACACCGTGGTCATCACGTTGTCGTCGTGTCGTCCTCATTATGACATGGTCATGGTGCTCCTTGCCAGCAGCATTGTCAGGTTGGGGCAGTAGTCATGCTGCTTATGACCCTGTTCTTGATACGCCTAGTCATTGTCCCTTCATTGCAGCATCATTGCTGCATCATGTTCATGGTCATGCTTGTCGTGCCATCATTCTCAGCATGCCATTGAGGTCGTCCACTTGTTATCACCCCCTCCTCGTCCTGTTGGGCTGTTGACTCCACAGGATGGGGTGGTGGTGGTGGATAGTGTTGTCAGTTGAGCTGTTGGGCTCGTCTGTAGGGGAGGGCAGGTGGGGGCACATTGCCCTTGTCCTTGCTACTGCCGCATGAGTGGTGTGGGTGTGGTTGCACACACCTCACTTCCGTCTTGGCCCTGTGCCATCGTTCAGTGGGCGTCTTGCCATCGCCCTTGTCTTGTTGTCACCACATCTGGTAGTGCAGGTGCAGTTGCACCCGCATCGTTGTTGCCATGCATCAATGGCTGGGGAGACAGCATGAGTAGTGTGAGTGGTGCGGGTGTGATTGACGGTTGTGCAACCCGTTGACAGCTTGAGAGGACTTAGGGTGGGGAGTGCCATTGAATGAACCCCTTGACAGTTGCAGGGGATGGGTGGGCGTGTGGGCATAGAGCATATGCATTGGCACCCTTGTCCTTAATGTTCCCGCACCCGGTAGTGCGGTTGCATTTGTGCACGGATGCATTGTTGCGGTGGTGTCATCAATGGCCCAGTGCCATCGACGACATTGCATCATCATTGTCGTCATCTTCATGTCCTCACCCCAGTGGGCAGAGTGGCAGACAAGCTGTTCAGCTCATGGATAGCTAGGACAGCAGAGCTGAAAGGCGGACCATCAGTTGATGGGGAAGATGGGTGTGGGTGGTATGAACGACATGTCGAATGAGCCATTGGGCTTGTCGACACCATGCATGGGGCCAGGGTTTGGTGTGTTGAGGTGGCATGTGGCATGTTGAAAGAGCTGTTGGGCTTGTCAATAGCACATGGAGGTGGCAGGTAAAGGTGTGCAGGTGACCTTGTGGGCATGCATTGTCACTGTTGTCATCGATGTGCGGTAGGGTTGTAGAGAGTGGGATAAGGGCGAATAAGTCATGTGACCTATTCACCGCAGAAAATCCTAAGTCCATGAGGACTAGGAAATGCAAGGCTAGTATTTCCTAGTCCTTGCAGACTTAAGACTGTAGCCAAGGGTGTCACTGTATGTCTGTATGGGTCCTGTGATGCACTGTGACGGCTGGGTCACTGTGATGATGTGACAGTGTGTGACTGTCGTGCTGTAATTTACTGTAATTATGCTGTAATATGTTGTAATACTGTGACAGCGTGTACTAAAATGATGGTTTTGCTGATGGGTGCTTCAGCCCTCACCGTTAGTGCCTCCTGTGGTGCTGGCGTGGTTAATTCTTGGTGCAGGGTAGGGGAGGGGGAGCATGGTTGGAATCAGGTGGGTGTGGGTGTTGGGGGGGCTCTCTGAAAGGGTCAGAGGGGGCTTGTTGGTGTTGGAGTATGTCGAAAGGAGTGGACGAGGTCAGTGATAGTTCCATGTTATCGTCTTTGGGGGGGGCGATTAGGCTAAACCTGTTCACAGACAAGGATCACAAGTGGCGTAGTTGTTTCTGTATGGCTTTTGGTTGGTTAGTTCTGTATGTGTTATCATAGGATGGTGATTCACTAGGGGAGTCTAGATTTTTGGTGTTCATAGATGGGGGGCATTTGGAGTTGCCAGTCGCTACCATCAGTGACCTGAGGGTACGGGGTGGGGCGGTCCTGTCTTATATGTGTTTTTGGTCCAGGATCAGGAGTTGGGTGGGGTTTGGGTGGGGGTTTCCTGTGTGGTGGTGGCATCAGGTGGGGGTTTTTGGGGGGAGTCATGAGTTATGTCTTAGGTGCTCTTTCTTTCAGAGCTCATTTGGTTTGGTTGGTTTCATGTTTAGACATTTTCAGGGGGCAGTGGGTGTTTCTAGTGTGGTTAGGTTTCTTTTTGGTCTTTGGCTGTTTTTTATGGGGGTAGAATGCAAGGTTGCCGTCATGATTTGTTCCTGTGGTGTTCAGGTATTTTGATGGCATTTTGGTTTTGATTGGGGTTGATTCTGGTGCAGATATGCAGGGGTCGTCATTGCTGTCTGGTTTGGGGCTATACGGCATTTGGTTAGTGTCCTTTCCTTGTGTTGAGGGTGGGTGGGTTGGTCTATTATTTGGTTTCAGGGATTTTACTCGCTTTCGTTATGCTAGTATGAGGGGGTTCTTCATCAGGCTAGGTTTGTTAGATGTTGTGCCATCTCCATTGTGTTGTTCAATATTTTGTATTGGGTAGTGTCTCTTTTCAGCTTACTGTGGTTAGTTTGCCTCCTTGGGTGGGGCTTTTTTTTAGGATGGTCTTATGATTCAGAGACAGCTTTTTGGTCGTTGTTTGGGGGTGACTTTTGGGGAGAAGTTTGTCACTGTTCAGATTTTTCCTGAACCTCCTTGCCATATATACTGTGGAAAAAACTTGCCATGGTGGTGGTTCAAGTTCAAGGAGCCCACCATCAAGATAATCTTTATAGGTGTGTAATCTGTATGTCTTGAATGTGAAGTTATCTATCTTGGATTTATTCAACCAACAGATGTTGTAAAGATGATGAGTGTATAAGAAATGCTCTAGAGCCTCAGATATACTTGTAGAAACCTTAGTATGAAGCTACAGTACTATACAATGTATCCCTGCTTAAGTAAGGAGTGGCTGTACTACCACATTGAGAATGTAATCTCTAATATAACCCTCAAACAAAAATAGAGTAGCAGAAAGAGAAGGAACTCTAAATAATAAAGGAATGAAATACTTCTAAAGAGTTCCTACTAAAATAAGAGAAGTTATATTATAGTTGACTCTGTAGGTTGAATCCATGTGGTCACATCATAGTCTAGTCATGTTTCTTTCTAATTGGGTAAGTCATGGCTTACTGGTGACTTGCTTTTAACATGATGTTCCTTAACTTCTATAGTATCTATAATATAGTTATAGTTTGTATGTATCATGCACAATCAATTTTGATACTCTTTGGTCATCATGATGCATCCTTGAGAGCTGAATACATGTCTATTGCACTTGTGTTATATGATAGTCAAGCAGTTGTCTTATTTAATAAGTTATGACTCATAGTTACAATACTCTAGCCATAGCACACATATGTATCTCAATCCTTATCACCATCACCCATGGCAGTGGGGATCCAACCCCTGTCTCTGCATTCTATTTGGATCTATCCAATTGCCTCTGATTAGCTCAGATTGGCCTTAATTGTATAAGTAAGTCAATCTTTCCTTCTAATCTTTTTAACTCACATTTTTGACCTGCCTTATCAATATGGTGGGTTTAGAAGGCATTTGGAATGCCTTGAATGCTTTTTAGACAGCATGAATGGCCTAGGTATACATATGGTGTATTTTCTGATTTTCCATGCACGCTGATTTGTATGCTTTGCAACTAGTGTCCTCATTTGAAGTTGTTCTCAGGATATATGCTACCTATTATGCCATCCCTCAAACATCTTTCCCTATCATATACAATATGTCTGCTGTCATTCTAACACCTAAGATCATGCTTGATGGCCTGAGGTATTATATCTTTGCCTATCTTCCTTCACCTCAGATTTTATTATTGTAGTTATCTTGACTTTGTGCTCATTTGAGTCAATTATGCAGCTTTGGGAATGTTCCTGGATGTCATGGAGTGCTGCTGGAGACATAGGTAAGTACCTAGAGTTGTGTTTGTAGTGTCTATGATGACTTGTGTGCTTTACAGCTAGCACTGTTTTTTTGACTTGTTTTGAGTTGTATTACTGGTTTCTTATTGTAGCAACTATGCAGCACCCTTTCCTGTCATCTACAACATCATATACACTATTTCTATGGTCCTGATCAACATTTTTGGTGTAGACATACAATACATATTTGATTAGTTGTATGATATATACATACTTTTAATCATAGGCCATATGACCCATTATTAGTCACAATTATTGATCAATCAGCTTTATCTATACATACTATCATGAATCCCTGAAGTAACCTTCAAAATCTCTACAATATAAATATGATATTCTTTTCAGATGAGTCAGTTACTTTGTAATATTTGCAAGGTGGTCTATATTCTACAGAAGAATGAAAATATCAGTTAGGAGTATATATTTTATTTTATGTATTCAATTAGAGTCCAGTTACTTTCTATATATTATTAGATTATCTATGAGTACTTAACATCATCAAATAATCTTAGATTCTAGGTGGACTATATTTGAAAGCTTCAAAATCAGGTAAGTAATCTATTTTATAATAAATAGTTATAATTGCTAACTGACTGATTGTTTAACAAGCTATAACTATCACATACCATCATACATTCTTCTGTAACCCTCTCAGATCTTTATATATCAGATATAATCATTTTATGTGCCAAATAAATTGTTTAATGTATATTCATGATAGGAGATTTCAGATATTAGACTAAGGCAATGTATTATTAAATTAAAAGTATATACTCTTTAAAAAATACTACTGGGGATATAACCAAGTTCATACTCTTAGTGGAAATTTATATGATGAGGGTTACACTGACAATGTAAGTCTAATAAATACTGAGAAAAACTATTATAAATCAAGCTTTACATTCTTAGAATATCCACTTTCCTATAACTATTATGCTTGATCTTATTATCATTTCTAGTGGACTGACCAATGTCATAGAACCTGAGTAGCACTCATTTCACAAACGTTGTTATGTTTCCCATATTTGACTTCCTGAACTCAAAAGTAAGTTCTATCTTTAAATTTATATTTCATATTCAGAACTTATTTTACAGATGAAGTAATGAAAAACTTATTAGAAGCAAGACTTCTTCCATTTACTAAAGTAGGTTTTCAGTCCAACTTTAAATAATATTTATTTATTTGCTTTTTTTTTGTTCAAGTCAAGTATAATATATCAGGTAATTTTTTTACTTTGATATGATTTAATTACTGAACTTGTTATTGTTTCTATCATGAGCACCATATAGCATTTTATATAAATATTGGTCTACATCTCTAATACTAGCCTTTCACTATTTGATAAAGAGATAACCAACAGTAAGTATAAATTGGTTAATGTTAATAATAGACTTAATAGTAGCAGCTCTAGAAAATTTCCTTGAGTTCAAAATTCTTTTAGTGTCACTAGTATCACCACTAGAACTCTGGAGAAAGAAATAACCATTCACTCAACTTATATAATCTATTAGTGACTCCTGGCCACTATATTTTAAAGAGAGTTAAGTCCTTTTCCAACTTCAACAAAAGTAAAGAAGTAGTTAAGAATATGCTGAAGACTGTCTTCAGTGCCCATGTTACCTATCCTTTTGGTTATTTTCAAAATGACTACATCTTTAACCTATCAAATAAATCTAGTCAATAACTTATCACCAGTTGTTATCTGCAATTAATGAAATTATTAGTAAGTTTACTTCATATTCTCTAATGATTTTATTCATCATTCTATTCAAAAAATAGTAAAACATACTGGAGTGATTGAATTTCTAAAATCTGTAAGTATTGATATTTAGAGATATAGAATTAAAAATATTCAATATATTCCTTACATTGTGAGAAGCACTTGTGAAATATTTTTATCTCTTCTGAGTCTCAAACTCACTTTTTTTTACACCTTTCTAGACATTAAAAAGAGAGAATTAGTTTTTTTTTTGCTTGATACTCTATTTGAGGTTACTGAAGGTAGTGCTATGATGAAAAGATAATTAATATATATATTGTATTAATGAAATCTGATTTTACTTTGTACTATTCTAGAGAAAGTTTTTGCCCATCTATCCAGCTTCTATATGCTTTTGAAAACTTCTCAAGTACTCAAACTATGATCAAGGTTCAAGAAAAAAGGTATTTTTGACAGGCTTCAATTATCTATACCAATGGTGGCATTTTTCATCATGAGAGTAAGTAGTTTGTATTGATTGGTATAAAGCTAATTTAAAAGATATTGAGCGCTTTCTATCATTACTCAAATACTTTAACTACTAGTGGCAGATTATAATTTGCCATAAAATATATGCTTCAAGCTCTCTAGTAGCTAATTTTGAATCATCTGAAAGTGGCTAGAGAATCAGTGATAACAGAATATGGAAAATTTCATTGTCTCTCTCAGGTAGTACTATAAATGAGAAACTATATCAATTGTCTAGTTTTCCTTTCCTTTTATTATCTTGTATAGTTATGCTACTATATAACCTAGTCAATACTGCATACACCTATTATATGTAATAAATATGTTCTATTATTCATGCTTCCATCCTCTGTTATATTACCCACTTATGCCCCTTATCCTTCTATCTCCCTTTTCCATCTACTCATGTCCTCCATCTCTCTTACCTACTCATTCATTCCCTTATCTCCTTTACTTATCTACTCACATTCCCTATTCCTTGACCCCTTTATCCATCCACTCATCCACCCATCTCCTTTCACTCATCCTCTCATTCTTCTGACCCTCTCTAGTTTCCTCACAAGAATAGCATATAAATATATATTATAGCCTTAAGATGAGATTAACACTAGAAAAAAGAAATAAAAGAGGCCCACTATCAGAGACAAGGAATCACACACTAAGATATCTAAACATGTACTATATTTACTTTATCTCAGTCTACTTCAATATCACTCCAAGCCTAGAAAGTCTATGTAATTGAATACCTGTGTACATATAAATTAGAAGTTCTATAGTATCTCAAAACAATCTGAAAGTAATAGATACAAGTTTGACAAGAAGATGGTGTATTGACAGAATATAGAATAAGGAGTATGGGTGGTAGTCAGTCAGTCACACCCCATGACACAGGTGTGAGTGTTAGTACAGCCACCCAGGGTTACACCTATGGAGCTGTCTACTAAAGAACAGTTGTCATGAGATAATGGCTCTCATATGAATTTAAATCTTACTATGATTCATAAATTGATCAAGCTGATCTACAAATATTCAGAGGAATCTACAGATCTATCTATATATCAAGATAGTATGGTATAGAGGGTGGAATATCCAGCATTTAACAAATCATGAAAAGCAGTACTATTGAAGTACCTGATTTTATTAGATCAGTTCACCCACTTTATTCATAAGCTCAATTTCATTAGCATTGCTTTACTCATCTCACTCCTAGGCTAACCTTATTCTATCTGCCATATATATATCTTTCAGCCAGTCTAATTCTATCATATCCAAATACTCTACCTCTTCTGATAAGCCCATCTGAATTTTCAAACTGGGTTTCTAATTTCATTTAGAGTGTTTCACCATAATATGTGATCAAAGTCTAGGTATGATGTACCTTAGTAGATCATATATACACACAATTTTTGTAGATGCTCTTAATAGAGAAGATTTGTAAGACTACAGATTATTATGGCATGTGTATCACATTCATATTATGAAGATCCTTGAAAACCATTAAACTCTGAACCTTTTTCATGTTGTAAAGGTCCAATCATTTGAGAAGTGCCTCTTGAGCCAAAGGGATTCAAGAGGACACTAGGATTTGACCAAGAAATCAAAAATGTCTTTGAGATCTCTATAATAAAGGATATAAATCATAAGCTTGTGCAAAGCAGGAAGCATCACAGTAAATAGATAGTTGTTCAACTCAACTCTCATCTCCATGTCAAGAAATGTGAGTAGAGTAGGTAATAGAGTTATACAAATAGGTTGATCTTATAGTCACCTAACCTGGATCAAAAATTACTAGAGACTTATTACCACTTGTCAACTGTAGTTAGCAAGTGCACTCAGCTGTACTTACAGATGTTGGGTCATAAATGATGAGGCAGACTAAAGCATGTTTATAAGTTATTCAAAGTCAGTCAGACAAGGAGTTGAATAGGTGTGATGAGAGTGAGAGCTGTTAGTTAGTATGATTGAGTGACAAAAAAACCTCTTAAGGAGGAGCAATTGTCAATGAGATTAAAGAGTGAGTTTACACTATAGATGATGTCTTCTGAAAGTCTCATATGAGCTTTGTGAGGTTTGTCCAACTTGATTAAGACAAGATGACAGAGAAAACAGAAAAAAAGTCTAATACAAGAGTATGAAGGCTTGAAAGTAGTTGGTTGATAGCTAGTATTTGTTAAGCTTGACTTAGAATGACAAGATGCTTCAGCAAGCAGGACTCCTCAAACAGCATGTTTAGATCTAGCAAGGACTTGGCCATAATTTGAAGGCTCTCAAAGTGGCTTCTATAAAAGTGAATGAAGTACATCTGGTCATTTGCACCAATCAGAGCTGGCAAGTGAGACAATTAGTGAGACCAGATGGTTTTCTGCTCTTAAAAACTATGTTTGAAAAACTTCAATCTTACCTGTGGAGTTTTCAACTATATCTGTGGAAGTTTCATGAATTTCTGTAGTAGTATCTAGAAAGGACCAAAATTCAGGGGTATAGAGTACAATAACCTCCATGGAGTTTTTGTATGAGGAATGTTGCTGCCATAGTCAGTGACATGTGGTTCCTTTCATCTAGGTTAAGGTCATGGCAGACAAAATATGTATGCAATACCAAGCTAACATAGTAGACTCAAGTAATGAATAATATCTATTAACAACAAGCCACAATATGGTGGATGGGAGCAAAGGTGGATATATGTTGAATGGCTCATTAGTGGTAGTAAAGGATGTTGTCATGAGTGATTCTCCCTGTGTATGGCTTGAGCACCACAATCAGGACAGGTCTGGTCAAGTAAACTATGGATCTTTTCATCTTGTTATATGCTTTATTGTGAAAGGACAGGACACATCCCTGACTTTCAGATGTTTATAGATATGACACCATTATCATGTTCCCCCTAGCACATAGTGTATAATGACACAGACACTTTATTACCTTGTCATGTCAATTTGGTGTTGAAATTAATATGGAGAGATGTGTTGCACACTAGTCCAGAATACCAGAAACCCTAATATGGAGGTATGTTTAGTGGTTATAATACCCACCCATTTGTTACATTAATGATTCCTGGTGCTGATTGTCATCAGAGGAAACTATGAGAAACATTTGTGTAGCTCATCAAAGGCCTACATGAGAAGTATCTGTAAGAAACAAGAAGCACAGAGACAAACCAGTGATACTCTGAGAAGGGAGAATAGAGAGGTCGCATGTACTTGACCCCTGGTGGCTACATTATGACACATTCACACAGTCATACTGGGAGTGGCATGATGATGCTGCATGTGGAAATACATCACTCACATAATATACTCATGCTATACAATGAACAGGAAGGAATAAAGAGAAGATGGCAAGACATGATTGATAGCAACCTTGATATAATCACTGCAAAACAGAGAATGCTCATAGTGTATGACCCATTAATCAGACAGAAAATATAATAGATGTATCTAAAATGAACCAGACAAAGATAATAGGAGATAATGAAACTATATATTCTGCATACACTATAATGATAATGATATCAAGACACAAGTGGTTGATGGTTGCAAATAGGTTGTTGTACAGGAGAGTCAAAGTAGCATCAGGAAACCTGAAGGTGGCTGTACAGTTCCACACAGTGCTATACAACCAGTACAGTTGGTTACAGCACCACAGCTTAATCTCTACTGTACAGTACTGTCACAGACCTGTTACAGTGTGTCACAGCACTTGTAGTGCCACATAGGTACACAGAGACCACACAAGTCCACAGACAGTACCAATATATACTATACATACTTTTTTTACTTTCTATTTTTTCACTCAAATATTTAGAAATAGATTATATTTGTAAACTATGTATAAAACTAATATTGAATATATACTAACCTCAATCATCTATACTACCATCCTATTACACACACTCATATCCCTACCACTGCCCCATTATCCTCTTATTACCATTGTCTTGTTGTATCATGGCCATGATCACAAAAGTGTCCTTGTCCAGTGTTGGTTCCCTTGTCATGGCTGCAGCTAGGGATGCACTTGTGTGCTTGACTTGCTATTATCTTCTTCTCATCTCCATGACTATGCTTTTGATGCATTTGAGCTGTGGTCATGGTTGCATCCTCATTTTTGATGTACTAAAGGCATGATTGTCCTCATAGTGTTGGATCATAGACATCTTGTTGTTGTTGTTCTCATATCATGGTTGTGGATGTGTTGCATCCTGGTCCTTGACACATTCTTGTCACCCCCTCATTTTGGTTATGTTGTGGTTTTGGTTAGAGGAGTCAAGTGGGTTTGTGAGGGGCAGGATACATGTATTAGCATTGTCCTCAATGTGGGTGTGGTCAAGTGGGTGTATGGAGGGAGGGCATATGCATTGCTATCATCCCTACATGTTTTGTGACACAATTACAGTTGTCATCAAAGTGTCTTCAATGGCACATAGCCATTGATGACATCACATTATTATTGTCTCCTCCCAGATGGGAACAGTGTGTAGTGTTTAAAAGTCCAGTTAGGTTTGGTTTTTTAACCTGAAAGTGTATAACTGTGACCTAACTGGCGATGGGAACTTCCAATTAGGGTCATAACTGAGCCTTAACCATCCAAAACTGGTTATTCCTGTGGGAATCCTACTTTGTCATGGTAGCATCAAATATCTTACAGATTAATAGCTATCTACTGACCCTTTAATCGAAGGTTTCAACCCAGAAATGACTGTGATATGATTGATTTAAAACAATATGTCAGTAAAGAGATCTAAAAATGTATCAAGAGTGAATGTGGAGCTATAAAATCAGACAAAATACTAGAAAATCCCAAGAAAATAGAAAAGATAGGGGAGATGGCTATGTACCTCCTATAATGGGTTACAGACTGGTTATGACTGATTTTTTACAGTTACAGATTTTTCCAGATCAGCCATAACCTTAACTGTAACTGATTCTAACCTTAACTGACTGTAACTGATCATATAGTTCCAATCAGTTACAGTTCAGCTTGGTTACAGTTATAGGAGGGTTACACAACTGGACCTACACAACTGGACCTTCAAAAACTCTCAGTATGTGGAGGTGTGGATAGAGTAGTGAACTGTGTCTGGTAGTACAGGTGTAGTTGTACACAGACACCTCATTACCATGGTGTCATCAATGACACTAGGCTATCAATCACAGTGTGTCATTGTTATCTTCATGTCCCTACCTTGGTGGTCATGTTACTATGGTGTTGCTGATAGTACCATATCATTGACAACATTGTGTCATTATCATCATTATGTCCTCACACTAGTGGTGGATACCAAGAAAAGTGGAGTGGCAGATATTATATCAAATGAGCCATTGAGCTCATTGACAGTGCAGAAAGGTGGCCCCTACAAGTGGCATGTTGAATGATCTATTAGGCTCATCAATAGTGTGTGGACATGTTGGAGTGGTGGGTGAAGGTGTGGAGCAGTGGGTGATGATGAGTCAGGTGTTGAGCTTATTGGTCAGATAAGAGGCATGTAGATGATGGATTATGCAATAAATGAGCTGTTGAGCTTGTCAGTTGCATAAGAGAGCATGCATCCATTGTTCTAATAATAGAACAATGGAGTCTATATTAGTAAAACAATAAATAGATAGATCATCCTACAACAATTCATTGATCAAACTCAGTCATCTCAGACTAAATTATAGATATATATATGACTTTTTTGTACATGAAACAGTAGACTAGTTTGAGAATATAACAAGATAACTTCTTCTATCAAATAGAAGTTATTTCAAATACTTCTTATCAATCAGACTCTTATCTACCAAGAGAAGCCCCTGCTAAGTATAGTAAGTCTCAACTGTACATACTCCCTTTATTATATGGCATATATCAGTGGAGCAAGCTTTGGTTTCATTAAGTGTGATAGGTATATAACTCTCACACTGTAGTGTGCCATCACTCTACTGTAACATGTCATAACATGCTGTAATATTGTGATATTATGTGTCAAAATAGTAGTTTTGCTGAAGTATACATAGTTCAAATAATCTGTGAGTATAATGATCATATGTCATGTAAAAGAGAGGGAGGCTGCTGATATTGATGTAAGCAGGGCATGGACTCTGAGTATACCCTAGGGGAAACCCTGACTGTGAGTGGATGTCTTAAACAGTCATGTCTAAATGTTTGCATTGTTCAACAGAGGCAAGTATACCCACCATTAGGAGAAGATGATGTTTTAGAAGTCCAAGACTTCCAAGGTCGTAGGATGAACACTAGTGGGAGTTACTCACTAGGGTAGGTGCAGCATAGGCAGTAGCCAAATGTTGCTGAATAGTGATAGTTCTTAGTGTGAACACCAAGTACTAGAGAACAGAGGATAGAGATTCTGTTAAAGGAGTGTACGTGTAGGAAGCTCCTCCTTATATACAGTACAGGATTGTTTGTACATGTGTATAGTAGTTCTAAATAGATAGAACAATAGTAGCCAATGGCAGTAAAGGCTCTTATCTGAGCCAATAGTGTTAAGAATGCTTATCGTACTAAAAGTACTAGTCAATGGCAAAACATGAGCAGTGTCAGTATCAGTCAGCATGAGTAATAATGTATCAGTCATCATGATAAGGATGAGTAATGAATGAGAAATCATGATGACATGAATGATAAGATAGAAGAGGTGACCAATATAGAATGTCTGATAAGATAAGATAAGATTAGACATTCTCAACAGATGTGAGCCTTTCAAAAGCTTATAGAGCTGATCAAAACCAACCCCAGTAATAGGTTAATGATGATAGAGACAACTCACTGTTGTAGAAGTGATAAATTTTATCTAGTGTTTCAAGGTCTGGTCACAGAACTGATGAAAAACTATAATCTGACTGGATTTTAACCAATTATGATTAGTTATAGTCTGGTTATTTCTTCATCAAGGAAAAAACAAAGACCATCCAAGACTGGTAATAACTGGTTTATATTTGATTATAATTAGACATGTATTTTAATCTTCAGATTCTCATAAATTGACAATCTGATCAAATTGCAGACAAAATCATTAATCTTGACATGTCACTTCCTTACAATTTGGGTTGTTGAATTGTGGGACTATTACATGTTATATTTTAACATCTAAAATTTTCACAAACTAATCATGGTATTGATTTGTGGGTATTTTAGGGGTTTTTTTGTCAAAATTATGTACATTTGAATAGGTTTGTCAAAATGCAAAATTTTCCACTTAAATTTGACCTCTAAAATTTCCACAAACTGACAGTATTATCAATTTATAGGAATTTAGAGGGTTAAAATACAATCTCCCAACAAAACTAGTCATGATTGGTCATAACTGATGATAAGACTGTTCAAGACTGGTTATCATTGGTTTCAGTTCAGTTATCTTGTTTTTAATATCTTTAAAAACTGGTTATATCCCAGTTATATCTTTTAAAAAGTAAAAGACCAGACCTTCAAATACTAGTTGTATGTAGAAGGAAGAGGAGCCATACAAGAGATAATCTCTACTTGTTTATGATATGACTTTTTTTTTAAATTTTATTGTCTATATGAAGATAATAAACCTTATGTAGGACATTACAAACTATGACTGAACTAGTACTACTTGGATCCCTCTACCGTAGGTGTTGTTAGGATAATAAAAGATAGCCAAAAGAGATTTTATGAAATAAAGGAGGTGTCACTATGTGGGCTTTGTGGATAAGTATTGATTATACCTTCTCTGAAGATTACAAACCAGCGGGAAATAGTGGGAGAGACAATTATGAGAAGTTAGTACTGAGCTATATATAGAGAAGGCTAAAAGGAAGGATCAGGAACTAGCAACTACATAGACATCTCTGAGTGTACTTGTTACAATTTCTTTCTTTTACTTAGTCATATGAGTTCTGGACATTGTTTCTTTTCCCTATGATTACTCACTTCCTTTTAGTCATTGGTCCAATGACTCATTATCATTCCTAATCATAGTTCATTCCATCATTTTCTTAGATATTCTATGTGATTCTATCCCATTCTATTTAGTCATATCACTGACTGATCTTGTGTACTTGTAGTTTTTTCATATTCTGTCAGTTTCTATACCTTAGGTATTTAAACCTCTCTTCCCTTTCTTCATTTCTCTCCCTCAAGCTAGTTCTCCTCAGAGTTACCACTTGTACCTCTAGACTAGCAATCTATTGATCTTCACTCTCATTGCCTCTCATCTCTTTGAGCCTCTGCCCATGCTCTGAACAGGTAGTTTGTCCCTTGAACCTCTTGTCTCTGGGTACTTAGTTCATTGTCTTGTGAACAGTACCTTGTCTCTGGGTACCCAGTTCACCATCTTGTGAACAGTACCTTGATCCAATCGGCCATTAGCCTTTTAGTTACCTCTGACCCAGTTGACTCTATGTCTTCTGGTTACTCTAGAAAGTCCTGGTCACCTAGTCAGTACCCACAGATTCTAAATGACCAATTGGCATTTAGTCCCAAGACTCCCTTGACCCAGTTGACTACCCATCATCTGGTTTCACTTAGCTTTAGTCATTAGTTTTCTGAGGCTATGCTTCACCCTATCTGGACCAAGCATAACAGTACTCTTCCTACTGCTTTCTTGCAACTGATTCTAACAGGAAGAGACCAAGGGTGAGGCAGAGGGTCCTTGTCATTTGTGAGATGCAAAAGGATAGTATTATAGAGGGGAGTGTAAGTATGGCAGTTTTCATAAGAAAGACAGGAGGGGGTTCTTTCTATGAACTGTGAAAGATAGTGATAGTGATGTCAATGTGATTGGAGTCATGTGAGATTGGTGTAGAGGAGCAGACAAGGTCATCATTGGAGTCTACTCCCATATATAGTAGGGAGGCTAACCTCCAGCTGGTTTTCACTAGTTGGGGGACATCATCTGAGATAAAGCTATGATGAAAGATTATAGTCTTCATGTTAACTGCTAGAAGAATAGCACAATACCAGAGTTAGCACTAGAGATCAATGTGTTGAAGGAGGATAGGGACAGTGTAGGGGCATGAGGACAGGCTCTTATAGTTATGGGAGTATCTGGTTGTATGATAGAGGGTGTGGAGGAGAATGACTCATGAGATGTTGTGTGAAGTGTTCAGAGTTCTGCTAATTCAGATACTGTCACATATGTGTGCTTCACTGAAAGGGAGACATTGGCTGAGGTGTCTGGTTTGTTAAAAGTAGGGGTAGAGGGGGCATCCACTGAAGATGACAGCTTAGAGCTCCTCAAGTACATCAGGAAATTGTTGTGGTACAACTGAGGAATCTAGGGGTGTACTCTGCAGGTTGCTCCACAAATGTACTAGGAGTAGAGATGAACTTTGAATGAATGGAAGACAAAGACCATCCATTGGATAGTCTTGGAGCTTCCCTTGAGACAAACCAATGGGATAGCAGGATGTGTGGTCAGTCTAGACTCACTCTTAAAGCAGGTCTGTTGTGGGGGTTTAGTGGACATGTGGCAAAGTATTTAGACAAGGGGGTTAGATAGAGAGAACTCAGTAGAAAAAGCTCCTTTGGAGAAAAATGCCATTTCCTTCCAATCTGAGAGACAGAAATACAATAAGAAGTATCTGGAGAGCAGACATACCTGAGAGTAGTGTTTTTCCTATAGGAGGATGGTAGTGGCTATGATTCAAGAAGCATCCATGATATGACTTGATACAGCCCTAGTCAGAGGGGGAGAGTAGTAAGGTGGGGAAAGTGAGTAAGCAAATCTGACAGGACAAAGCAGGGAGGTAAGGAGGAGATGGAGTGAGCAGAGGTCCTACAGTGACTTCTAAAACTATTGCAATGCTTAACCTAAAAGCAGTGTAAAGCACCTGTGAGAATATCGTGTAGTGATTGATTGTGTCCAATGTGTTGTCATTTTATTGTATGATATATGCTATTCATATGTACAGTATATATCAATAGCTCATACATAGCTTATACTCAACTGACAAGACCTTCTTTATCCATTATAGATATAGAAATCTAGTTATCTAACCCATTTATTACTGTTTTCTTAGACTAATTTTTGTTCCACTTTTTATATATATTACAACTGATTCATCACTATTCCTCTAAAGCTATACAACAAAAGCAAATGTTGTACATGTATATTAAATTCAAGATCTATAAACTAGATATTATCATCTGAATATAATTTTCATGGAAGTACTGATGTGTGCATATAAATAGCATTAATCACACATACATATAAAATTATGTCAAAGATCATTTGATCTACTGTAATGGCCATTTCAGCTTAATAGCTCAGATCAAAGTCAATCATAGGCTAGAAGACATTTTAGTTATATAAATTATAGCAGTCTTGTATAGCTCAATATGAGTAGGAAACAACCTCTAATCATCATATTAGTGCATTAGATAATGATTAGACTGATAGTAGTCTTGCAATTACTTATTTCAGACTAAATTATTTCAATAGCTTATTGAATGGAAGAAGGTATTTGATCAGACTTCTCACAATGAAACAAATAGTGTGTAAACTCTAACATAATGTATCTATATATATCTTTGTTCTGAAGACCAAAAATTGCTAACTGTCACTTGAATTTGTTGGGATTTCTATGTTTTGTGTGAAAAAATGCAAAACTGTTATAATGATATTATGAGATTAAAATAAGCATATCTCCACAGCCACTGGACCAAATCACATGGCTTAGGGACCACTTTTTAGTCACAAGTGTGTACTCTATTTGGCTCTACAACCACCAAGCAATATTCTCACAGGTGCTTGCAGTGTGGTTTGTGCACTACATCCAAGTTAGATATTGCAAGATTTTGAGAGTCACTGTATATATACCTCACCAAACAGAGGCAATGACATCAGGAAATTTGTACCACTGTGAGGTCTGATGACATCACCAGGGTCCCACTAAGTTGTGTGCCATCACATCAGCCTGTGTCTAGTCATTAGTAGAAGGGTGATTGACTCCAATTTTGAGGAGATCTTACCCACTTATGTATGTCTATTTGAATTCCATATGCAATCAGTTGTTAATAGGTGTATAAAGAGGAGGAAAACAATGCTTTATGATCCACCTTTCTTTTCTCTCCCTCTCTTTTTCTCTAATGTCTTGCTATAGTGATAAAAATATGAAGTGGGAGCAACTCACCAGCAATTAGAAGCATGTATGGTATGCTGGCCTGCCACTTGAGGACACATAGCACATAAGAAGACTATGTCAACCAACTAAACAAACTCATGCCTATGTCTACACCTTATAGGAGAAGTTTGTGGCATTGGTTGATAAGAAGCAACCCATCTACCCTGGAATGTGAGTCTCTGATGCAGGTGAGTGTCTACACCATATTGGAGGGGAGACTGATAACTCACTTGGCACATGGAGCCACCATCAACACCATTGTACAATTATTCCATCTCACACTGTGTGAGGGAGTGGAAAAATACACCTGCATTTCTATAATTTACTTCTATCTGTGAGCATTTCCTCTCTACTTGAGCAGGCTGTCAATCCTACAAGAGTTGCAAAGGGAAGTGGATGATTGCTTTACCTCTGCTGACTTTAATCAAGGTGCTAAGCTCTGGGAAAGTGACCACAAAAGGCATTTTGCAAATCAAGATGACATGCTTGTACTGATTGATTGATTCAATGCTGACATGATATATTTCACATAAATCAGGTATATATGCAGATGAGCAGTTTGATAATACTCTTGTCCTTAACCACTGAGCAAATAAGTGCCATTGTTGAATCAAGCTCTTATTGAAATTCCAATGCTGCACTAATGTGGAAGGATGTCCAAGTCACCATTTTATCCCATCAAGACACTACATGAGTCCAATGTTTCCATCACTATCATGTTCCACTTGTTCAAGAGTGGACAGGAGTTTAATTTTATTTCCAGATTGATCTCTCTCTTTCCTTTAAATAGTACTAATTGTACTTACTGCCTTATGCTCTTTTTGCTCATCTTAAGACTCTGAGATGACATCTGGAGGGGATTGGGAAATCTGAGGACATACTCTTTCCTACTGTTCTACTGACAAAGATCTATATCCTGTGGATCAAGGCCATCAAGTAGGACCTGGCAATCATTTGAGCTAAGGAGAGACTATAATCTGCCAATGACTGACAAGAAAAAGGTATGTATGTCAAGTAGGACTAACTTGAGCATGCTAACATTGTTTTTGATGAATGCTGTGATGGCCATATAGACAGATGTAGAACTAATCAGAGTGTGAATGGAGACACATAAGATACATATGTTAGCCTGTTGGTCATATTATCTCCTGACTCCCCTATTTTATCAAACAATACCCAGCTGCTCTGTGATATTGTCTATGTGAATAGTACTGGACCAGATGAGAGTTTTCATGACATACTTTGCATACACTTTAGGCTGACAGCTGGCAGGAGAGGTGTATTATACTACTTGGTAGAATGGTGTATACTTTTTGACTGGCATATGCAAGTTAAATCTGTATTGTGGGAGATTACACTCATGACTACATATTCTTAAACCATATACAAGCTACTAATTAGATACAAGTGGTCCAGCACTTTCTGCACACTCTTAATGCCTGGTAGTCAGAGCATCTACAAACATGCAGGGCTTTTTGCTACATATTATAGGTTGCTGAGCTTGTCAAATGCATGCCTATATCAGTATATCAAGTGTGATTGGCTTTATATGTTGGTTCTTCTTTTCCTCCCTGAAGTCTTCTACTTGTCTTGCAGATGTAGGGAAGTAGACAAAGGGGTTGTCTTCCACACTTATCAGTTTGTGAGCAAAAGCAAGTAAGCAAAAAGAAAAACCTATCTGGAGGTGCTGTACAAGCCAATGCACTGCCACCAGAGAGGGTGTCAGATGTCCACCCATGTTTAAAGAATGCATTCAGAATTTATTACAAATACTGAGTATCAATGATGTTTACAATGCCCAACATTGCATCTGACTGAATGAGGCTGGCATTTGCTGTATGAAAAGAGTGTAAAAGTGGTCAACTCACTTTGCCCATCATCGTAACATCAATATTCACACCTGTACATTTGTAGCCTATTACTACATCAGATCTGGGCAGTACATGTTTCTTTACATACATATATATGTATAAACTCACTCATCTTGCTATTAGGCACTACAACTTGACAGGTAGTGGTCTCAATTGAGAGATCCACAGCTAGTGATACTATAACCATTTGTTTACCCTTTTCTTATATATATAGTCAAGGTATGTTGATGTGAGGCAAATAGACATATACATATAGTATTTGAAAGTTCAGTTCTAGAACTACAAAATAATTTGAACTAGACTATTTAAGACCAATGATTTGATCCTAGATGGTTTTAATGTTCATTGATTTTAGATTTGGTCTTTGAATTCTTCAAAAATTAAATAACTGATGAAAAACTTGTTATAACTGGTCTTTATTACTTTGTACACCTACCTCCTATTTTGTACTACTCCCTCTGGGTTTTCCTGATTTTCTGAATTTATTTCAGTCAGATATCCTTGATATATGGATCTTCTTGTGTAAAATCTCAAATGTCTATATTTTAGTCATGTTTGAGTTGTATATTTTGATTTCTTGGTCTGTGATAGTCCCAATTATATAGCATATTATAATACACTGATAGAAATCACGAGAGTTTCATGTACATTGATCATCTTTATTAGTTTGAACATGTTGAAGCTAGATTACATAAGATATCTGAACTATCATTACTACCATTAACTCAACTCTTACTCTCATTCTTATAGGAATTGAATAAATATAGTATATTTTTATTTCTATCATGGTAATTATATTATTTAGTTCAATTTGCTGATGATTTGATTGTAGTTCAAAAATCTTGTTTGATTATTCTATAGTCACCACTTTTACACCTGAAACCTTAATTAAGTAATAGATATCCAATGCTTGTAAAGAACTTTTTTTTTAAATTTATTTACATATCATTAGCCTTAAGAAACATTTCTGTTAAAAGCTATTAAGAAGTCTAATATATATTCAATAGTTAAAGTTATACTCTCACTGACTATGATCTTTTCAACTAGAGAAAAAATCATAGCTATCCATCTCTCAGTTCTATCTTCAAGTCATTCTAATTTCAGAAATTGAAACAAGTTTGTGAATATCATTTGAATTAAATCTGTGAATCTTATCTGTGTCATTTTAACTTGATAGATGGAATATATTTCTGCTGTCTTATGCTGAATCTATTAATTTCAACAAAATTGAGATATGACTTACCTTATAAACATAAACAAGAGGTTTGCCATAATATAAGATATGATCTATTTATCAAAGTATGACTCTGATTGTTTGCACTATGATAGAGCATAGGCTCATGGTACACTTATATGCAAAGGAGAAAGTCATATATCTCTGGTAGGAATACTCACCAGGTGTTGATCATGGTGGTTGATAGGTAACAGATAGCCAAAGGGCAATAGTAACTACTGGAGGGAGTGACCCTATAGATGATAGAGGGGAGTGACGTCAGTAGTCTAGGATAATCTCAGTATAAGGGATAAACCCTATAGTACTGGATATAAGTGAAGTAAAGTGGATGATATTACAACTACTTGTCTCTAGCACAGAAAAGGTACTAGGACACTTAGAGGAGCAACTATGAGAAGCTTCTCCTCATATATAGTACATGCTGTTTGTACTTATATATAGTAATTCCATAAGGATGGAACAATAGTAGCCAATAGTAATAAAAACGATAAGAAACATGCTATAAGTGTCAACCAATGGCATAACGTGAGCAGCAGAGTATCAGTCAGCATATTAAGTCACATGACATGGATTAGTGATCCATTAGTCAAATAATATAACACATTGGTCATACAGTAACAGTGATCATGGATAATAGAATATCCAAATAGTAAGCATAATAACCATGCATATGATCAAGATAAGATCATTGATCATGACTGATATGGAATGTCAGATAAGATTAGATAAGATAAATACTGATAATTCCAATACTATTTTACTCAATGACATACTCATAAAATGAGTGTGATATTTGTAGAATGGACTAATAAGAGTAACATTTATCAAAGAGATATTGAACTTTGTTTTCTTCTGAAGTGTACTGGCACATACCTTTTTAGCATTCACACTCTTGTAGTAGAGTAATACTTAACAATAAAACTTGACATCTGTGGATCCAACCTCTAATTTCATATCCAGAACTATATGCTTATGGTCATTCACATCCATATCTCTATCAGTAGCCATATCATCAAATGTAGACATTATGATTATGATGCTAAAATTATATATTATTTAGTTCAATATATTCTGCTACTCTTTTTCATCATTAAAAAACTTCAATATTCCTCACTAGAGTTTTATGGCAATTGTAATATTATTAGCAACTGACTTATAATCTTCATCACAACACTCATCCAAGAACTAGTCAAGAATACAATTGAGTGGCAAAGCTGGGGGCTTCAGAGTCCATCTATATGGTTGCATCTATTCATTCCATTGGAAATTATTGAAATTCTTGGATATTACCATCAGAGAAGGTAATATTTGATGACCATTCAACATACTAAGATAAAGAGCATATACATCAACAGTAGAAGAAGTAGCTGCAAGGCCACATATACTATCTGACATTCAAAGCCTTTATAAGTGAGTGAACTTCATATCTTACTTACCCTGATAGAATGGCTCAGCCATAATATGTAGTATAAAAAAGATAGAATCTCATTAAAAATCATCTTTGTAAGCTCAATTTCCTCTAGAGCTTGGCCTAATTGTATAAAAGTGATAATTGTATGGTGGATGATACCATGATATTGTGAAATCTTATAAAGTATCATACTCTCAGAGAAAAGTATGTATACAATACTGTAGAATATTGGTTCTGATTGTATCTTTTAGTATATTCATCTTGACCTTTGTTGACATATTGATTGTAAAATAGTTCTTAGAAGTAGAGCCCCAAGTCTAATTTTGAAATAGTACCATATAATATGGATGTTATAAATTGAAGATGAATTTGAGCTGTAAAGTAGTATAGTTTTGAGGGAATCATTTTGTATATGCAATGATCTATGTCTTGAAATTTCATAGGCCAGTCATTCTATTTAAGCTTTCTGAGGTCCTTGACTATTGTAGTGCTTGAGATCTTGATGATGAAAATGTTGTTAATCAAGTTACTATATAACTAGTGAAGATTCATCCATGACTCAGTGGAATATAATATTCAATAATCAGTGTATATATACTATCAAGAGGAAGATAGTATATACTATTCATCTTGATGAAGACATAGAGTGCCTATGCTGAAAATTGAATATCCTCAAACAAATTCCTACTGCATGGACTAAAGACAAATGACTATCTTATCTAGAATGACTAATAATCATATTCAACTCATTAACATTTTCAACTAAGAACTTATATACTATCAGGTCAGACTTATAAACTTTTTCAAACCACATGAATAACTCTTAAATCTCATTTTTGATTTCATATAGATTTTTATCTTGTGTTGTAAATAAACTTGAGACTAAATCAAGTAGTTCATGTTTTTGAACACAGTATATTCTCTAGAGGAGACATATAAAGACTCATGTTGAGCCAGCTGTATTATTTGGCTTGTAATGAGTAAAGATCAGATATAACAATAAAATGAAGATGTTTTGCTTCATGTTTCATCATCTTTTAAAAGAATTTATGATTCAACAAAAATATATGAGCTTTCTCAGCCTGCTCATAGAAAACATGTTGAGCTTGCATTTACAGTCACTACCAATTAAGAAGTCTCAATTATTGAGTATCTGATAGAATAGTAGGATAGTATAACATAACCTGCTTATGGAGATCAGAGACTATGATATTGAGATTCTATTTTGAGGAATTACAAAGTCTCTAGCATATTACTAGAACCAACATAATTTAATCATAGAGATAGATATTGTGGATTTAAATGTTGCACTTATGAAGGACAGTATGATTAAATAAGAAGCACCAGTTGATAATAGAGTTAATGGATATCCCCTGTGAAAAAATAAAGCAAACCATAAAATATGAAGGATAGGAATACTTGTCAAGAGCATAGATTGTCTAAGGTAGGATGAGATTATCCCAGCTAAACACATTCAAAGACTTCAAATTCTCATTAGTCATCTTATTTTTAAACTTTAAAACAACAACATAATTGTCAGCATCATTTTAGCTAATTCAAATACAACAATAGAAGCATAGTTAACTATATCCAACAATGAGTATATGGTAGAGGAAATACACCAATTCCTGATCTTTTAGAATTGATCACCATAATAGAGAAGGAGGTTCTGTTAGAGAAGTAACTAATGGAAACTCCTTCTTATATACTACACAGATTGAAATACATAGAACTGAGAGTATCCAATGATAGTAAATGCTCTTATTGTACTATAAGTAATGACTAATGAACAGACATAAATAAATGAAGACATAAATTAGCATTAGTTAGCATGAATAATATTTAAGTGTAATAGTCTGTAAATAGGTCATATTATAATCATGGTGACATAAAAGACAAACAAGATAGTATAACTGATGTGAAAGTTTAGAGATACAGTAAGATAAGATAAAACTTTTCAACATAATTACTCAGATCTTGACTTCATTGAGATGGCCTAATATCCTTCTAATTTTAATTTGTAGCAAGGACTATATAGGTCCCTCATCCCACCTTACCATGATAATAGAGATGGTTGAAGAGGTAATGCTCATTCCTAATTCAAAGATTGATGCTCATGTGTAAATTCAAGAAAAAACTACATCTACTCAAGACACTTATTTACATCCCTAAGGAGATTGTCAAGAAAGCTTATATGACCAAGTGGACAGATTACAATTCCATGACCTAGCTTGTTACATATACTGCCATTGAGATTGAGTCACTCAAGAGGCACAAAGAGTTTCTGTATACTGTCAAGCATCATCAAGAGAGCCAGCTGACTGTGGACAAATCTATTTTGTCTAGAATATACTTTGCCATGTTCTATGATGAATCTGAAGGATTGCAACAGATATTACTGTGCTATTTTTGCAGCAGAACTGGTTTTCTTGATGGTCACAGAAACATAACTGGATTATCTTTGAGTTGAAGTTAGTTATGAACCTGAATTGGCCAGTGTCACAAGATGTGGTGAGAAATATACAGCCAGTATGTCTTATCTATTTATACTGTTGATCATCAACTGATCACAATTCACCAGCCAGTGTTGTATCAAATATAACAATACCTTCTTGTTATTGATATATCTTGTATGATCTTGTGGTCATACTGTCATCAACCTGTACTAATACTAACCACTATGCTCTCACAACAGAAGTGCTCTAGGAACTTATATTGCTGTCTCTGAGTCCTTTACTTGTACTAACAATATCATTAACAATATAAAAGGTCTCATACAATATCTGAGAATCCTGATCACCCACTGGATGCAAGTTAGACTGAAGATCAGGATTTGAGTTGGTACATGAATGTGTCATCTAATAAAACTAAGCAGGGTTTGACTCAGTACACAGAAGCTCTAATGACAGTATCCTACCCTGCATCAAAATCAGAGGTTGGACCCAATCTCATTAAGCTTGCCTCAACAATACATAGGTATGCCAATGGCCTCTTCCTATCCTGTTGACAGTGAAAGACTGTTATTCAAGCAAAACCTGTGGGTGTGATCCCCTATCAAATTTGTCTAGACAATACTACATCACTGCCTATAATGATCTGCCATGTCAAGAGTAACTTAATATCCAGCAAAGCATGTACAATACTAACTATATTCACTGTAGGACAGAGATTGGGTGACATGTGTAGATGCAAGTCTCTCAATGTCCTAGCATCCAATATATTTCCAAACACCCTGAGCCTATAAAACTGTCATTACCATGCATACAGTGTAATGATGCTCACAGTGAAACTAATCTCATATTGGACTGGACCCTCCATGGTTGTTCATTGTCCAATTGATAAATCATGTATTTATTTTCCACCAACACCTCAGTCAGTTGAGACCCTGCCAACAAGGGTAACACCAACAAATGGCAAATATCTAGTTTAAAACAAATGTTCCAGTGGATGATGGACATGGAGCCAGTGGGATTGCATCATTCAACTTTGATTCTCTATTCATGATTTGCAACATCAGATATCTGATGTAGCAAAAGTTAGAGTTCTTAAGAAGATAGTCTGAGAGAATACTATCCTATTGAATGATATGAAACCCAAGTTTATTTACAACATGATGAATAGTGTTAGATTGGGGCTGAGTAGGTATTTTGTATAGCACTAGAGTATACATTTGAGATTCCTTATAAGAAAATTGAAAGTGATCTAACTGTTTTAATGGGTTTGTATAGAAGTTATTTCAGAGACTATATGCACTACTGTGTCCAGTACAACTTTAACTTGTGTCTTGACCTTGGTCTTGCACATATTCAACACAAAAAGGACAAGTCAATGGTTTTCTCCAGGATCTGATATATATCAAGAAATGGAATCAGTTATGTATTTTACTTTTTATTGTCCTTCACTTTACAAGTTGTAAGTTACAGGTCCTCTCAAGTCTTCGGTAGAACCAACTGAAGTCATTGATATATTCACTATACCATTGTTTCAAGACCTTGTGATTAACACACTTTTTCTATTTGATAACCCTCATATTTGTCAATATTTGTAGGGCAACAATCTTGACAACATCTTTAGTTTGGCCAGTGCTGGGATTATAGCTATACTATGCCAATTCTCTGAAGGTTACTTTGCTGGCCAGTCACTTAATATCAACTTTTAGAGGAATATTTGTGTGGAAATAATAGAAAAGATATTAAGAATCTAGAGCACAAATGAGAGAAATGCTTGAATTTTACAGCTGCAGAGGATTAGCTAGTAGTGTCAGGAATCAATCATGTCAATTGAGATTGCAGCCCTGTTATATATTCAATGAGAGTAGAGTATACTGTATTATCTATAAGTGTGAAGATATAATCTGAGTTTAACCCAACATCAATGATATAGTTGAGTTTTCCATCATAGTATTGAAAAAGTGACTGAAGAATGATAGATGTTATGATTATGTGATCAGGGAGTTGCACATCATTAGTGTCATGGAAGAAAAAATGTAGATCATCCCATATGTATGAGACACACACTTGTTTGTGACACTGATCTTCAGCAGGACTTGTGGTGAAAGGCAAGAATAGATTAAAATTGACATCCATTAAAATGAATACTTGTGCTTGCATTTTCAACATCAACTACATGGTCAATGTCAAGGACAAGAATGTTTGATAGTCATCATTGAAAACCACATTCTTTGATCTCAGATGATTAGGAATGGTTCAAGTTTTGCAATAGAAGATACAGAGAAGGATACTTAACAAGATGATGTGGCCTGAATTTTCTAGCTGCATTCAAGAAAACTTGATGAGTAAGCCTTGTGTTGGTTACTATCTGAGAATAGATTCCCTAGGAAAATGAGATGTTTAAGCTCTACCTGAGCTTCTTCTTTGATTTTTCTCTCATCCAAAATATAATCTTTGTTGTCCACAGGTTGTGGTACTGGCAGTGGCTGAAATCTGAGATCCTATGAGGTCTTAAATGGGGGTTGGTCATGGTGAGCCATTATAATAAGAGTACTATCTCTCCAAAGAACTAAAGTATGGAAGGAAGGAAGTGTTGATAGAGAAGGCTGCAAAGAAGGCACTTGTTTGAGACCTTTTGGCTTATTGTAGTCTTAATATACTAGATGCATCATTATGTCTGGATCTGGGATTACAAGAATAATATCTTACTTGCATCATTTCTCTCACAGCCTTCACTACAGTACATATAGGTGCTCAAGTAGCTGTACAGGTCATGTCAAATATAATTTCAATTTCAAAAAAATATAACATAGAGTAGGTCTCACACCTTGCTTAACTTATAAGACAGACAGTTTGAAGTCTGTATTCAAATGAGGATGTAGGCAAAGAAGTGAGATTGTGATCCTACAGATCACAACTTCCTCCTTTTATACTGCAAGACTATAGTAAATAGAGAGATATAATAAAATATATAGAATATATCATCTCTTAGTATACAACATAAGTTATATGTAGTCATATAGACAATTAGAGCAATCACCTGAATAAGTTAAAGTATCTTGAACACCTTACACTAGCCTTATATTCTGGATATAAAGCTCAGAGATCAACTCAAATGACTGACTGATAATATAGATCTGATGAGAAATAAATCAAAACAGAAGTATAAAAATAAGACAATCTTTCTAATCTTATTCTATTCAGCTAACACTCAATCTACTCACCACATTCTTCTTACATACTCACTTCACTGACATACTCAGGCTACTAACTCTTAACCCCTATCATTATCCATTTGGGCAATTTTCTCTTCACTCATACTCACTGACCCTTGTATTTCACACTTAAACCCCTTAACCAAACCTTACATAATAAAACTGATAACATGGGAGATTCCTAACCTCTCTTTAGTAGATTACTCAAGGATTTAATTTCAACTAGTGTCTGATGATGATTAAATAGTTTTTAACCCACTTTATCATTTCAACATCAATATCACTGATTTTGGTATATACTTCTTTCTTCTTGCCTTGTGTCTCTCCTTCTAAAGCATGATTTCAGCATTGTTTATTGACACATCATCCACTGGTAGACAGTATTTTTCTTTTGCAACAGCCATTTTTTCAATCTTGTCTTGTGATAACCTCTCCTCTTTTACTCTACTACATTTTTATTCTTGTTCTCCATATTTCAACACCCTCACAAGAGCAAGGCTATGGATTCTAATATTGAGTGAGATAATTCTACCTTCTAATGTTTTTTCCCTACCAATCACTCACCCTAATCATGAAAACAGGTCTGGTTAAATATTCAGCAGTCATACCTGCATAAGTTGCTGTCTCATTAGTCCCACCTATCTCTCTGAAAAATCTTACTCTGAAAAACATACAAGGCTGTTGATGAAAGATTTGGAACAAGGTTCTTGCTAGTGAGGTAACTGATCACACAAATTGAATGAGCTCCTCTTCTAATTTACTAGATGTACATATATACATTTGAAGTTATATCCAATATAAACATTCTGATCATATCTTTCATGTATCTAAATACTATCAATTCCACTCTAATTACAATATCACTTTATATCCTACACATATGTGTGAGTACTGTAGACAGAAATATGAGAAGGATAGATATCAAGTATCAAATGTTCAACAGATGTCCATTTCTGGTTTAGTCTACTTATTTTGTGCTCTACTCATGAAGAAATTCTTGGTCTCCATACAGTATGATAAGAAAACCCTAATTGGTAGACATCAGATTAGTATACCAGTTGGCTGCTATTTAAGAACTCTGCTTTACAATACAGCTGTACATCACATCCAAGTTTTTTGTTTACTGTATGCTAGGAATATGATAGGCCTGTCTATGCATCAAAGTACTACCCTCTGCATAATCAAACATATATCAGATATGAGTCAAACATCTCTTAAATTTAACTTATATATGGTCCAACATATATACACAAAAGTAAAGCCCATATATTTGAGTGATCTTCAACTATTTCAATATGATCTACTGAGGAATCATGTGAAGAATGAGGTAAATACTTTTATTATATTTAAACAATTGTGTTACATTGAAGATGATGGGACATTGAGATGTGATGTGACTCTATACTATACATCAAAAGAAGTGTAGATTTCATGTGACACAATACTCAGGATTATATAATCACAAGTGAACAGTATATAAAAAGGACAACATCCAATAAGTACTTTCTCAAACTTGTAACCTAACCTTCCACAGCTAGATGTCAACATCTGCTTATAACTCACTCAGCATGTGATGGTGTATACAACTGTAGTACCCACCACATGATCACATTCAGTGTCTTATAGATATGTATGTTCCACTTAGTCAATATGTTGATCTATCCATGTGTATCAGTGACATTCACATTTTTTTCAATGACAAGAGTGTTTGTCATGTTCTATCCATCTTCCACAAAGACAGAGGCTGGCTTACTTGGGATCCCCTATTTCTGCTTGCAATTGACACTGGGAATGGTATAATGTATGTGACATCTGATTGCTAGGTTTGGTGATCTTGCATTCATTTCACTTTGATTATAATCTTATTGGATTCTCCGTATTCAGCTTTCTATCCTACCACTTTTTCCCATCATTCTACCTTCATTCTGTGCCTCTGTGGTGCCTCATAGGTTTTGTGATGATGTGGCTTCTTAGACCCTTCAAAACATTCAGATGGGATCAGCTTTTTCACTATCTCCTCACATATACATTTATTTAACATGGAGCTCTGTGCAGCCTCTTCTTGCATACAGTGGTAGGTCATATCTATCAAAGTACTAAGGGTAACTAGTCAAGCTTGGGACCAACACAGAATGACTCTACAGTCCACTGTGAGTAATCAAGGGATCTCAGAGTGGACTTGCAGGAGCCATGTGTGCTTCAAGTAAATACTGGTAAACAACTGGCAAGCCACATCAGCCACATCATCACAAAACATAAGGAGTGCTATGGAAGCATAGAATGAAGGGAAAAAGTGGTAGGGTAGAAAGTTAAATATAGAGAATCCAATGAGACTATAATCATGGTGAAATGAGTGCAAGATCACCAAACCTAACAGTTTGTTCAATGCCACTGCCTGCCACTCACATCTCCTCAGCCCTCCAACAGCTTCCTCAATGAGCCATATAACCATCACTATGTTCTATTGCATTGTCAAAGAGCTCAATGACTTCTTTGACACATCACAAGTATGCCAGTGCATGTATGATTGCATCTACACAATGCAGTGATAAAGTGACAACAAGCCCAATGACCTACCACCACCACCCCCAAATCATTATTGAGTGCAACAACTCATTCAATGGTACCATCACCTCCCTGCCTCCCAAGATTCTAATGGCTCACTAGACAGACCACTCACATCCTCTGACACTGTTGATGAGTCCAATGGCTCCTCCAATAGCTCATTTTTGGCCACCCCAATTCACAAGTCCATAATTAGATGCTACCACTTACCCTTGAGCATGTGACATTGCCCCCTCC
The DNA here is from genome assembly GCA_038090615.1 of Phylloporus gajari. NCBI lineage: Eukaryota > Fungi > Basidiomycota > Agaricomycetes > Boletales > Boletaceae > Phylloporus > Phylloporus gajari. The sequence continues at coordinate 5,427 of JBBPMY010000039.1, read as the reverse complement.
ACATGACTCCCCCCCTGGTGCTTGTGAATTTGTACCCTCTCTGCTGTGTTACAGATGGCATTACACGGACACAACAACATATCCCACTTGTGCCATCAAGGCATTGACAAGCTCAACAGCTTGTTCTGTTGATGACCTGGCATCACCAGCAATACTGTGATGACAGCACATCACTAATGCCATCACCTGAAGGATTCAGTAACAACAGCAATGTACAGTCATACCCACACCACCACCACCACCTGGAGGGCATGACAGTGACAATGCACATAACTGTGTGCCCAGAAAAAGGGTAGCAATAGTACCTGCAAGTAACAGCAGCAATGACAACAACATAATGTTGTCCATGGCCCAGCACTATTGATGACACTATGACAACACATGCACAACTGTGGACTTGGAGATGATCCACAACTACCAGATGCAACCAGGATGGTGTGATAAAGACACGACAATAACTGCATTGTAACAGGACAGGTGCCACTGGGAGGATGTGACAGTTGTGACAACCACAACTGTTACATTTGATCTGGGTAGGACAAAGCATAGCCTCAGAAAAGCCTAGACAAGGTACCAGGCAATTGATAGTCGACTAGGTCAAAGACTATGGCTAGATAACCATAGTTGGCTAGATTCGTCCAGGCAACTGATGGGTGGTCAGCTGGGTCAAGATATTGTTCACAAGATGGTGAACTTGATACCCAGGGACAAAGGTTTCAAGGACAAACTACCTGTTCAGAGCATGTGTAGAGGCTCAAAGAGTTGAGGGACAATAGGAGAAGATCAAGTGGATTCCTAGTCTAGAGATACAAGTGGTAACTCTGAGCAGAACTAGCTAAAAGAAAAAGAAAGAGGAGAAACAAGGAGAGGTTTATATGTATATCTAGGGTATAGAAACCAACGGAGTATGAAAGAACTTATGGTACACAGGATTTGTCAGTGAGATGACTAAATGGAATGCAATAGAATTGCATAGAATGTTCAAGAAGGTGGAGGAAGAACAATGATTAGAAGACAATGATAAGTCATCAGGCTGATGACTAAGAGGAAGTGAGTAATTGTAGGAAAAAGAGAAGTGTCCTGAATGCACATGACTAAGCAAGGAAAAGAAATCATAACAACAACATGTTTCATTACAGTCACACAATTATAGGGTAGTTTCTGACATACATGACAAAAGGGCTTCTCTAGATTGGAAGCTTACTAGTTCATAGCATGCAATGACGAAGCTGCTCTGGTGGAAATATCCAGGGCTTGACTTGTTTTGGAGAAAGAGCCCCTGTATGCTTGCATAGCCTCAGCTATTGAGGGGAAGTTGATCTGAGATTTCGCATGACTGTTGGACAGCCTTGTCATGCTGATTTGATACCAGGCAGGGTTATTATGCTGGGTGTGAACCACCTTATCCCTTCTGGATTGTGCTTCTCATGTGCATTTCTCATATCCATGGCACAACACATGAACCTTACATATGGTGTATTGTTCCTGTGGTCATGAGCATGCACACCCTATTAAAGGCTAGGAGAATACATGGTGATCCATCATGAATCTGCATCAATGGGGAGAACTGGCTATTGCATGCCAAGCAGTCATGCACTGTCGTCATTCCAATATCCAGTGCATCCATTGTTGTCAGATTTGTGATGGGCACCAGCAGTTTAGTGAAACTCTGAAGCTCAAAGTTACAAGATGGGGACCTATGTGAAAGAAACAACCATGCACGTGTTCATGATGTCCACTCTTGATGAACTCATCTCAATTGCTTGGATAACCTACTATGAGACTTTACATCATTCACCAACATGAAGGCCACCCAAAGTTCTCCATTGCCATAAGCCATGCATTTTCCATAACAAATCCATTTCCATAGCAAGCTGTACAGAAGCATAGATAGTGTAAAATTGCTAGAGAAAACTATTGACCATCAAGAACTGAAGACTACTCAACAAACCCTCATGAGATTTGACAGACTTAGGAGGCATGAATCATTGGTGAGCAAACAATGACAAAAGCCCCTATGGCCTTGATCATAATCTCAGCTCTGCATAAACTATCAATTATTGACTTATGGATCATCACATTAAAAGTGATGAGGAGACTCAGCAGGAAGTCATTGCCTTAGTCAACTTTCAGGTGTTCATTGGCTCATTCAGAGCCAAGGATAGATGAGTTGCATATGTCGACAAAACTTGGGTCTGGAAACACCAGAGATGCCTCTTCAACTGCAGGCACTATCTCACCCTTGAGAGACTCTACTGTAATTGAGCAGAATTCACTGTTGATACTCATACTGGCCTTAAACTGGAAAACGACATTGGGAAAGCCCATCAGCACAGTGGCATCAAAAGTGCTGGGAGCCCTATCAGTGATGATAAAATGACTGGCAAGCCACATCAGCCATATCATCACAAAATATAAGAGGCATCACAGAGGCACAAAATGAAGGTAGAATGAAGGGAAAAAGTGATAGAATAGAAAGTTGAATATAGAGAATCAAATGAAACTATAATCAAAGTGAAATGAGTGCAAGATCACCAAACCTAACAAGTCACAATGCCACAGACCATACAGAAGGCATACATTGACAGAGTTTTTACAGATGATGTACAGACAGCACATACAACACAGAGAGTACAGTAATTTTTTGCCCCCTCTCCCTTCTCAATAGCTTTCAAAAAATGTTTTATTTAATAAACTACATCCATGTACTTGTATATACAAAACCATCTGTTCTTGTTCTCATCACCCCATAGTCCTCAATGTGCCATCCTCAGCCCACTACCTCAACTTGGTGCAGTTGTGCATGTGCCATTGTCATTGCAGTGTTGTTGATGGTATTGAGCCATTGATGACATTGTGCCATCATTAGCACATTGCTCTAGCCATTGATGGTCCATGTATCTTCACTGCATGAATGCCATTCTACCTTACCCATCATGCTGTCCCATTATATTGTGGTTGTACATCATTATAATCACATTAGTGGTTTTGTATTGACCTTGTTGCAGGGTCTGGTGGTGTCCTGTTTGTTTGTTGTAGTCACCACATTGTACTTATCATGCCATCTTTATCATGTTGGGGTTATAACAATCTTCCCATCCTCTTGTTGCTACATGATGGTCATGTTGGTTCTAGCACACAGTCTTCATTGTATAGTGGTCATCATGGCCCCATTGTGGCACCCTGCATGTTACATGGTCTTTGTGACTCACTTGTCCTACTCTTATTGTATGTGTCATGTTGCCCTTGTCATGTCATGGTCATTGTGGTATTTTCATCATACTGTCCTCATCATGTTTCATGCCCCTTGATGACCCCAGATAGAGCCGACACCCCAGCTCCACTTGCCCACAGGGTCATGGCAACAGCCAAATGACCACCTAGATTTAGATCAGTTCATGGATCAAGTCAGCTGGTTGTTACCCACCATGTATCCTGCCATCCTGTGTGCACACCTTGGCTGGATCTGCCATCTCCCTTATGCCATCTTACAGTTGTGGCATCTTTTCAAGTTCATGACCACTTTGTGGTTTATATGGAACTTTAAATCTGTGCATACTGTGCAATACATTTACTGATTGAAGCTAACAGCAGTGTAGGTATGCCTCACAGTTAAGCTTCAATCACCTCCGTGGATGCTCTTGAATGTCATCCTTCAGCAACTCACTGACATCATCATTCCAATATCCAATTCTATGTCTGCTTGACTTGAATAATGCTCTGGTGCTGACTACTCTGATGCCACTTCTGCCTGCACACAAATGGCCAGTGCCAGGATGGAGCCCTTGACACTACAGAGACCACCACCGACAACAGATGAAAAGTCAGTAGATGACAGTGCCTTGGTCAAGGACTATCCATTTGATTTAATTCTAAACAAATATAGCCTTGATGAAAAGGAGGCTGACATCAGTCTTAAGGATGAGAGATGGAGTGTGGTTTATGATTGGAAGGTGGAAGAGGTTGACCCACATTGGGTGAGGCTAGAATCGACTGCCATTAACAGAAAGGTTTCGTATCAATTGGTCATTCAAGGAAGGGTTGTGGAGCTGGTGCCAGGCAGATGCATTGATTTTTTAGAGATATGGGCCTTTTGGGTGGGTGTAGACAATGGCGAGCTGAGACAGCACAACATTTTGAATGTAAAAGCTATCTTATATTGAACTAGATCTTAGGCAAGTTTGTTGGATCTAAATATGAAATTTCGTACCTCTCCTGCCCTTGTCTTTGCCAGATTCACAATAGATAGCTTCACTTGCTTTTAGCAAAAATTCGAACTCGCATATCAACACATCCATGAACATCCTAATTGTATATACAATCATATCAAACAAGAACAGAATGAGAATGGGAAGGTCATTGTGATAGTACAAGATGGATCTTTTAACACACTATTCATGGACATGTCTGCTCTAAAGTATTAGTACATGTTGACTTAAATACATCATCTCATTTGTTAAATTACTTACCTCATCTCTGAAGTGCTTACTTTAATGTAGGGAACATACTTGTGGGTCTACAAGAAACTGACAACATAGACATTCCTGAGATCATCAACCTATGCAGGATACTTGCATTCAGCTAATTTGAATCCCAAGTGCTGTTGAAAATTTCTCCAGAGGGAGTCGCATTCACAGTCTTCATATAGTGGATCAACAACAGGCATGCCGCTGATGCACTTTCAATATACTCATTTATCAAAGGTTGGTTCAATCCTCCTTAGGTAGCTGGCTGCAGCTGCTAACACCACATTGTTAGCCACAGCCCTTTGCTTTTCATCGATGTAGCTTCGCATATGATCAATATTGTCTCCATGCATTGATGAAACCACTTACCATTGAACTTTCTCAAAGTCCAACAAGACAAACCTGTCAAAATTCTTTACGTCTACACCTTTCACAAGTTGGCAGTTCAAATTGAGGGGCAGGAGTCTCCGGGTTGGAGTGGCAATCTGCTTGTGACATGGCCCAAAGTCTCATGAGAATCTCTTCAGCAGAGAGAATCCTACTGGAATTGAGCTCTCCAATGTGCCATGCAATGATCATTCTTGTGTAATGAATGTGAGTGTTAGTGAAGTCCACATACATGATGCTGCCTTGTTTCAACTTGACAACTCTTTTATCGAAGATCCTTGCTCCATTGCCATTGACAAAGCCTTTGAGAGTGATGAAATGGCTAATCTTCTTGGCAAACTTGTTACTGTTGAGCACATTGTCATTCACTTGAGTAAGCTGAGCAGCTTTATGATAAAGTACTGAGGGCGACTAGCCAAGCTTGGGACCAACTCAGGACGACTCTGGAGTCCACTGTGAGTAACCAAGGGGTCTCAGAGTGGACAAGCAGGAGCTATGTGCGCTTCATGTAAATACTGGTAAACAACTGGCAAGCCACATCAGCCACATCATCACAAAACATAAGAGGCGCCAC
>JBBPMY010000038.1:0-50344 GCA_038090615.1 Phylloporus gajari | reverse complement strand
CATACATACATACATATATACAGTACATATACTTATGGATACTTACCTGGGTTAGGCCATGGGTGAACACATCAGTTAATGGTGCATTAAGATGCAGTAATGATGGCAGGTGTGTGTATGCACTTGCATGAGGCTTAGGATCCATGTGAGTTGAGGGCAGGGGTGTGCATGTGTGAACACTTGCATGGTATATACAGAGGGCACAGGGTCTGTGTGCACATGTGGACATGTAGGTTGAGGGCAAGTGCATGTGTGTATGCCTGTATCTGCATGGTGAGCAGTGGTGGTAGTGAGAGCAAGTGTGTGTACATACTGTACATGGGGCATGGGGTCCATGCTTGTATGTGTGGATACATGAGTTGAGGGCAGGGGTGTGCACACGTGTGCATACTCACACAGCATATGTAGAGGTAGGCTGTGCATGGGTTGAGGTGGGTGAATGCATGTCCTCATGGACATGCAGGTTGATGGTGGGTGCATGCATGTGTATGCACACTTGAAAGGCACATGACAGAGGTGGTGGCAGGCATACATGCACATGAGAAACCAGGTGTGCATGCAATTGAGCATGGATATGAATAGAAAAAAAAGAGAAACATATATTTTGTGTGCAGCAGATGATTCAGATGAGTGTCATGCCTGTAGGCACAAATGCTGTCAGTGTAGAATAGTTGGGAATAGAAGAAAAGGTACTTACATTTACACCAGTGGAGCTGTTGCAGCCCCACCAGTGTTGTATTGATGTGGTTGTGAGATAAGAGGACAAGGGTGGGAAGTAAAGCTGACATGGCAAATCCAACATGTCATGTGAGGCTGCTCATGACAAATCTCTAAGTCCCACTGTATGCTATTTAGTACATTTACTACACTATCATACTACACTTTTGTTAACTACACTTTGTAACACCCCATGTATGCTTTTTCAACTACATTTATTACACCCTTGTTTACTACTCTTTATATACACCTCTCATACACTTTATGTATACTTTTTATGTACGCTTTTTGGTACACTTGCTACACTATTGTTTACTACACTTTATATACACTTTATATATGCTTTTTTGGTACATTTGCTACACTATTGTTTACTACACTTTATATACACTTTATGTACGCTTTTTTGACTACATTTATTGCACTCTTCTTACTACTCTTTATACACACCTTTTACACACTTTATGTATGCTTTTTTGGTACATTTGCTACACTCTTGTATACTACTCTTTATATACACTTTATATACACTTTTTGTATGCTTTTTTGATACATTTGCTATGCCATTGTTTTCTACACTTTATATACACTTTATGTATGCTTTTTTCACTACATTTATTACACTCTTCTTTACTACTCTTTATATACATCTTTTATACACTTTATGTACGCTTTTTTGGTACATTTACTACACTTCTATTTATTACATTTTATATACACTTTATGTACGCTTTTTTGACTATATTTACTACACTTCTGTTTACTACATTTTATATACACTTTAGATACACTTTATGTATGCTTTTTTGACTACATTTGCTACACTCTTAGTTACTACACTTTATATACACTTTACTATGTACACTTTTTTGACTACATTACTACACTTCTGTTTACTACACTTTATATACACTTTATATACACTTTTTGACTACATTTACTACACTCTTGCTTACTACACTTTGTATACACTTTATATATGCTTTTTTTGGTACATTTGCTACATTGCTGTTTACTACACTTTATATACATCTTGTACTAGTGAATGATTAGTCTTACCATGATCAAAGTTAATATTATCTATATTAGCAGCTATTATATGCAATTATCATAAAAAAACATAAATTATGGAAAGTTTCAACTAATAGTGGTGAATAAAAAATGAAATTATCAAAGTTAGTTGAGGTTAGGATTATCAGTGTTAGAATTAGCAAGACTAAGATCATCCAAAGTAGTAGTGATTATCTATGAAAATCAGATATTCTTGAAATATCTACTCATGACAATCATATTATCAAGAAATTTATATAATTATATCAAAATGTAAATATATTTTATGTTTTAGTTGTATTTTCTTATATTCCTTGATATTATCTGGGTGAGGTTTTCCCTGATACTGACTTAGCTAGGCATTTTGGAGGTGTGCTGACTGTTTCTAATGCATTTTGCAGCTCGTTTAGGCATGTCCTGATGTCATCAATGCCATCCCCAGCTCTCAACATGTGTGCTTTGTGATCCATTGCAATCTGCTCAAGTTAGGTCCCATATAGTGAGTACCCTCTCTCCTCTTGTTATGACCATTTCCTGACATATTCTAGTGCTTCTAGCAGCTTCTTCGACACGTCCCTGCTGCTCTCATCACTTCCTAACACTCCCAACATGTCCACTTTGACATTCATCATGGATTGTTCATTTTAGAGTCTACCTGGTATGTCTGACTCATAGACTCTTTCCTTGCTTTTACTGACACATTCTGGTCTGTTCAACAGGTCGTTTGGGCAGTCCCTGATATTCTTATCATGCCTTGATGCTCCTGACATATCTGCTTTGACACTGGAGTGCACACCTTCAAGACTCACATACCTGCTCCACTCCTCCTTGTGTTTAGTGTGCACATTGTTGTCCCATTGTTCTGGGGACTTGTCTGGAGGTTCAGGAGGTGCTGGTGGGTTTGGAGTTTCATCTGGTACATCACCATCATTCCTGGGTGGTGGCTGATTGACTAGCATTGGTGGTCATGCACACATGTGTGTACTTGGTGTTATCACCTTGACTGATTTGATATAGCTGTCCTGGCCACTCTCCCCCTTGATCTCAACTTCTGGGGGACTGCTCTCAAGGCTTTCATTGTTTCTGCTGTAGTCTGGACCCATTCCCTGCACATCTTTGTACAGGTGGTCCAAGTTCATTGCCTGGCCTATTCCTGCTTGCTTAACATCTTCGTCAGCAATGTCTGATGGCCTGAGGTGCTCAACGGGCATGTTTGGTGGGCATTTTACATCTGCCTGCCTGCCTTCTATTGGAATTGTCAGTGTTTATCTTATCTAATCTTATCTGACATTCCATATCAGTCATGATCAATGATCTTATCTTGATCACATGCATGGTCATTATACTTACTGTTTGGATATTCATTTATCCATGATGACTGTCACTGTATGACTAAATGTCATACTAAATGACTAATGGATCACCAATCCATGTCATGTGACTTAATATACTGACTGATACTCCACTACTCATGTCATGCCATTGGTTGACACTTATAGTGTGCTTCTTATCATCTCTATTGCTATTAGCTGTGATAAGAGCATTATACACTATTAGCTACTATTGTTCCATCTTTATGGAATTACTGTATACAAGTACAAACAGCATGTATTGTATATAAGAAGGAGCTCCTCATAGTTGCTCCTCTAACAGGACAAGTAGATAATATCATCCCCTTCTACTTCACTCATATCTAGTACTTTAGGGTTTATCTCTTATACTGAGATTATCCTAGACTACTGAGGTCATTCCCTCTATCATCTATAGGGTCACTCCCTCCAGTAGTTACTACTGCCCTTTGGCTATCTGTTACTCTATTCACCACTGTGACTGTTCCCTGATGAGTATTCCCACCAGAGATCTGTGACTTTCTCCTCTGTGTATGAGCATACCATGAGCCTACACTCTACCATGATGCTACCAATTAGAGTTGTACTTTGATACCCTTGTTGACTGCTGCTGGTGCCCTAGCATTGTTGGGGTTGTTGTGCAGATGGTGGCTGTGTGCTGCATTCCATGTGCATTCCTTTATGGTGGGGGGTTCATTTAACCTGTGTAGTCAATGTTCTTTGTTGCCATTGGCATTCACTGCTGCCTCAACCTCTTCTAACCCTTCCCCTTCACCATCTCAACCCACTGCTCATCAGCTGTGCTCTCCACTGCATCAGGCAGCTCTGGAGGTGCATCTGGGTGATGCATGTTGTTGCCTGGCATGTCTTCAGGGTTTTCTGGTGTTTGTGATGGGACTGTTTTGTGGGTGTGCAATGCACTACAGGTGCTTGCACTGTCATTTGGAGTTGCATACACATGAGAACAGCTTGCCACCATGTTCTGGTGGATATTGAGGAGCAGCTGGCTCCACCCTCTGTGGTTGTTGCTGCAGAAGTCTTGGGGCTGCATATACATGTGGTCAATATCCCTGTTGCCACTTGCACTCTGGCATCTGCATGGGAATCCATCCCTCTCACTACCTTGGCTATTCTACCTATCTCTTCTGCTGGTTCAACCTTCAAGTCCATGGCATACTCTTCAGGTGGCTGCTCCTGTGGGGTTTGTGACCCATCTGCTGGCAATACTGGTACAGTGTATGTTGCGTTCATATCTGAGGTGTTAACAGTTGTATTGTTGACCATTTTGACTCATGCAGATGTCACTGTAGCTGCATGAAGGACTGGTAGACTGGACCACTCAAGTTTGAGAGCCTGCTCTTCAGCATTGAGCTCCTGGTTCCATTTTTGACACCATTCTATGGCCTGCTGAATTACTAGTGGTCTTGATGCCAGAGATGGGTCCTTGCAGTCTTCTGCCCCATGTCTACATCATACACAGTTGTCATAGTAGCTGTCAAATGGCTGTGACTTGCACTGCCACTACACAGCCTCTTTCTGTGAGTGTTTGCTGTGCTAGGATGACATTCTCTGAGTTGAGTGAGTGAACCAAGTTACTAGGAGCTGCCAGGGCTCATAACCTGAAGAAGGTGGAGAAGGTTGTTGACTTGGCTACCTGGTAAGTCATTAAATAGCCAGAGAATAAACTGTGGTGTGATGTAGGCTATATTAGGTAAGCACCTAAAGTGGAAATAACTCCTAAATATTCCAACACAAGTGGAGATTCAAAGAGTCAAGAGATGATAGAAAATCAAATAGTTTGCTAGTCTAGAGGTATAGGTGGTGACTCTGAGGAGAACCAGCTTAAAGAAAAGAGAGAAGAGAGACAAAGGGAGGTTTATATACCTAAGGTATAGAAACTGATGGAATATGAAGGAACTAATGGTATACAAGATCAGTCAACAGAATGACTAAATAGAATGCAATGGAATCATATAGAATGTTCAGGAAGATGATGGGATGAACTACAATTAGAAATGATGATGAGTCATCAGGCCAATGACTAAGAGGAAGTGAGTAATCATAGGAAAAGAAAAGCATCTAGAATATGTGTAACTGAGTGAAGAGAAAGAAATTGTAACATTACCCCTGTACTAGGGTTGAGACAGCAATGAAGACCTTAAAGATCAAGGAAAGCTCCTCCCAGGGAGCCAGTCATGTTTGCATCAGTGGTGGCATCAAAGTCCTCTTCATAGAGAGGGGAAGAAGAACATTAGAGATGCTCTACCAAAGGTTGGGGACAAGGTGGATCTCTAGTGGGATGCATCTGGTTAGTGGTGGTCCTGTGATGATGAGAGGACAAGGAAGAGCTGGGAGGGGAGTTGGATGACACTTGATCAGGAGTACAATGACAAAGAGGGTAGTAAGTGGCTGTATGACGGGGGCAGAAATGATGGCAAAATCCACACTGGTAGTCTGGGCAATCTACCTTCTGGTGACTGAGGTGTTGGCATTGGTAGCATGCCTTGTGCATACAAGGGTGGTTATATGTAGTGTTTAAAGGTCTAGTTGCCTCATGATTGCACAACTGGATTGTATTTGCAAGTTGTCTGATTTCTGGGACAGAAAACTGCAGTTGGCAACTGATTGCAACCGGTTGCAACCGATGTACAGCCACACTACCTAATCAGGCAATGTTCCCCTAATTTTCTGTGATTTTTTAACTACTTTTACAATTATTTAAGTGTTTTTGAAGGGATTTTAAGTGATTTCTATATGTTATCATTGCAAATTAATATATTTAATGACAGAATATGATGTATAGACACTAAATGAAGACTATTTACACTTGTGTGGGACAGGTTTCATATGTAAAACCAGTTGCAACCAGTCTGCAACCAGTTGTCCAAAAGACCAGTTGCAACCAGTTTTTTTCAGTTTTTAGTGGTCCAGTTGCCTCATTTGGACATCTAGGACTGGTCCTGATCTGGTTGCCTTATTAGGAAGGCAAAAAACCGGACTGGACCAGACTTTAAATCACTAGTTATATGGCAAGGGTTCCTCACCATTGTGATCAGTCCACTAGTTTTCCTCATGTTGGAGAACTCATTCCTCATTGGAATCTAGATGGGAGGACGGGGTGGATGGTGTGGATGGTGTGCAAATCTCTGGCATGCTGTGGGTGGGGAGAAGGGTGACATGGGCTTGTCATTGTTTAGCAAGTTTGCAGAGGTATCATTCTAAGTCACATAAGAAGGTTAACATGCCTAGTTGATGCATGCATGGCCTTGAGGATGCTGTGGTGTACAGTTGCTCAGGCAGAGGGTGGTTGGATGTTATCTAAGGAGAAGAATGCTCTATAAAGAAGAAGGAGGGGGGAATTGCAGTTCAGGTGGACATAGATGGGTATTGCAAGATGGTTGCAGGAGAGGTAACAAAGGAGTTCCTCCTTCTGGTCACGATAGAGTAGTTTTTTAAGGTGTTCCCCAGTGAGGGGAATGTCAAGGGCTTGGATAGAAGAGTATGACATGGGTTCTCATATGGGTTTATTCCAGCTAGTGATTTAAAGTCTGGTCCAGTCCGGTTTTTTGCCTTCCTAATAGGGCAACTGGTCCAGGACCAGTCCTAGAGGTCCAAATAAGGCAACTGGACTGCTAAAAACTGAAAAAAACCAGTTGCAACTGGTCTTTTGGACAACTGGTTGCAGACTGGTTGCAACTGGTTTTATGTGTGAAACTTATCCTGCACAAGTGTAAATAGTATTCATTTAGTGTCTATACATCATATTTTGTCATTAAATATATTAATTTGCAATGATAACACATAGAAATCACTAAAAAATCCTTCAAAACACTCAAAAAATGGTAAAAAAATACTCAAAAAAATCACAGAAAATTAGGGGAACATTGCCTGATTAGGTAGTGTGGCTGTCCACAGGTTGCAACCGGTTGCAATCAGTTGCCAACTGCAGTCTTTTGTCCCAGAAATTAGGCAACTCACAACTGTAGTCCAGTTACTAACCAGTTCAGTTGCCAGTTGTGCAACCATGAGACAACTGGACCTTTAAACACTAGTTCCAGCCTGGTTCTGCAATGGTATTGGAAGGGGACAGTAGCTTCAGAGAGAGTGGTGAAGAAGTGGTAGGAGAAGAAGGGACATCAAAGTGATGGTATGAGGAGAGGTGATGAGGGCAAGTTCTTCTTTGGAGGAGTAGAATTCAATGGGCATGGAAATGAGAGATTTGGTGGTGGTAGTAATGATAGGATAGAAGTAGGAGTTCATACAATGGAGGGAAAGGCCTTGGGATGGTGTTTATTATAGTCATTAAGAGTATTCTTTGAATGTTTGAGGTCCCACTTGGATTGCCATGAGTCTTCCTCAGCTGTGTAGCCTTTCCATTGGATCAAGTATTGTCATGATGACTGGTTGCCATGGTGTCTTAATATCTGCTTTATTTTGTACTCTTCTTCACCTTCTATAAGTTCTGGTGGTGGAGCCAGGTAATTCAGGCCATGGATGTCATTTTTGCAATAGGGTGTCAGCAGTGAGGTGTGGAAAATGGGGTGGATTTTCCAGATACTAGAGATGCAGAGTTGGTAGAAGAGTAGGGATAGTACCTTGATGACAATAAAAGGTCCTTCTCACTTTGGTGTGAACTTTGGGTTGGTTAGACATTTCAGATTCCAGGCTTCTAACCACACTTTATCTCCTTTAGAGAAAGAGATGAACTTCTGATGAGTGCAGGACACCATGACTTGTCTGGCAAGTTCATGGGCAGTAAGAGCTTCATCTTGAGCAGTGGCAAGAGTTTTCAGGCGTTGTTCCAGTAGGGATATGAGATTCTGAGAGAACAGTAGATAGAGCATAGGGTTCATAACCCATCATGAGGTAGAACAGGGATTGACTAGTGGTGGAGTGGGGGTGGTGATTGTAGGCGAATTCAGTGTGGAAGAGCTTCTGTAACCAGGAAGTGAGGTTAGTGTCATAGAAGATGCAGAGATAAGTTTCAAGTTCCTAGTTCATACATTTGGTTTCTCCATTGATCTGAGGGTGGTAGGCAGTGGAGAGGGCAAGGTTGTAGTTGAGGAGTTTACTGAGTTCTTTGGTGAAGGCAGAGGCAAATTGAGGATCATGATTAGAGATGATTTTGTCATAAAGTCTAAAGTGTTTGTAGACATAGTGGAGGAAGAGTTCTGTGATGCCTTTGGCAGTGACAGTGTCCTTGGTAGAGATAAAAATACCCCCCTTATAGGTGTGGTCTACCACAACCAACACAGAGTTAAAGCCACTGAAAGGGGGTAAACTGATTATAAGATCACAGAAGATGGACTGGAAAGAGTGGGTGCCAGCAGCATGAATAGGAGTGAGTGGCAGGACAGTTGGGTGTGTATTGACTTTGTTCTATTGACACACTCTGCAACCTTCCACATACTTGTGCATGTAATAGGCAAGACTGGGCCACCAGAACTTGGAGGAGATGAGTTGATGAGTTTTGAGATAACTGGGATGACCAGCAGAGTCATGGTCATGACATCATTCCAGAATGGAATGGCAGAGGGAGCCATCAGGAGGAATGTAAACATACCTCTTATAGGTGAGGACATTGTTAATGACCTGCCAGTTGGAGAGCTGGGATGGGAGATGAGCAGGGGATGTGGTATCAGTGAGTTGAAGATGCTGGAGCATCAAGGGGTTGGAGGTGGAGGCAGGAGAGATGTGGGTGTGGAGAGTACTGTCAATGATATTGACAAACAAGGAAGGGGGTAATAGGACAATGCCTTTGTTGTCCATGTCAGATGAGGGAATAAGGTCATGTCTATGGGATAGTGTGTCTGGACCAGCAAGGAGTTTTCTAGGAACATGGATGAGGTGGAGGTTGAAGTCTTGGAGATCTAACAACCATCATGTTTGTTGACAGTTGAGATTTCAGGCTTCTTTAAAGTAAAGAAGGTTTTTGTGGTCAGTGAAGACCTGTACATGATGGGGGAAGCCATGGAGATAGTGGCACTATGCTTTGAGTCCTCAAATAACTGCAAGGAGTTCATAGTCATAGATATCGTAGTTTTGTTCAATATCACTGAATGTCTGGGAGAGTTAAGAACAGGGGTGTCATTCTCCATTAGTATCAGTCTGAAGGAGAATACCTCCAGAGGCATAGAGGCATCAGTGGTGATGGCAAAGGGTTTGACAGGGTCAGGGAGTTGGAGGACAGGATGAGCGAGAAAGAGTTTCTTTAGGAACTGGAAGGATGTTTTGCAGGCAAGTGTTCACTCCCAACAATGGTCTTTCTTTGTGAGATCTAGGAGGGGGCAAGTGACAGTGGAATAATTAGGAATGAAATGATAATAGAAATTGGTGAAACCTAAGAATGACCAGACATCTTTGGGTTTTGAGGGCATAGGCCACTTGGCAATACTGTCAAGCTTGACTGGGTCCATGGCAAGTTGACTGGGTTTGACAATCATTCTGAGGTACTCTACCTCAGAGGTGGCAAATTGGCACTTCTCAAGTTTGAGATGAAGGTCAAGTTTGGTCATTCGTTGGAGAACCCATTTGGTCCAGTCTATGTGGATCATCTTGTCAGGGGAGAAGATGAGGAGGTCATCCATATAGATGACAAGACACCCTTTGGCAATCATATCTTGAAAGGAGTCATTCATGAATCATTGGAATATAGCAGAGGAGTTACACATTTCAAAGAATATGATGGTGGGTTCAAAGAGGCCATGGTGGGTGATGAAGCTGGCTTTCTACTAGTGTCCATCTTTGATACAGACATTATTGTATCCCCAGCAGACATCAAACTTGATGAAGACATGGGCATCTCAAAGTTTATTGATGAGGTCAGAGATGAAGGGAAGAGGGTAGGCATCTCGCACTGTGTATTTGTTGAGATATCAGTAGTCCTGGCATGGATGGAGTTTACCATCCTTCTTCTTCACAAAGAAGAAGGGCAATGCCTGTGGGGAAGAGGAGGGATGAATCTTGTCAGATACAAGGTTTTCATTGATAAATTCATCAGCAGCCTTCTTTTCATTAGGGGATAGAGGGTAGAGTTTGCTGATCTTGGGAGAGAAGTCTTCTTTAAGGTTGATTTCATGGTCATAGAGACAACTGGGAGGAATGTGGTCAGTGGCTTCCTTGGAGAAGATATGAGCAAAGTCAGCATATTCAGGAGGTAGAGTGACTTTGGGTTTGGCTAGCTCTGCTACCATGATGAGCTCTGTGGCCATAGTGAGTTTGGCAACTACAGGGGAGTTGACTAGGAAGTGTTGAATGTCTCCTTGGATGATGTGGTGGATTACCCTGTTGTCTAGGGTGTACTTGATGTAGGAGGATTCCTCTTCATAGTTGAGGTACTAGAAGAGTTGGGAGTTGTAGATAGCAGAGACATTGTGGTAATCAGGGATAGAGTGAGATACTCTAGGGTGTATGAAGTAAGTGTTGTGTCAATTGGTATCAGACACAAAGTCAGCATAGAGTTCTTTTGACTGGTCAGTGGTTTCAGAGATGGAGAGGGTGTGAGTTTCCTAGTTGATAGTGGGGTTGGTGTAATGTAGCCAAGGGAGTCCTAGGATGATATCTTCATGTCCACGGCTCATGACATGGAGGAGGGCACAATGGGTAATCCCTCCAATGTTAACAAAGAGGGTGGCAGTATAGCAGATAGCCCCTCCTTTGTTCTGAGTTTGATCTGCATTGCAGACAGGGATGGGGGTTGAGAGTTTTGTGGTAGAGAGTTTGTGCTTTTGCACAAATTGCCAGTTGATTCAGGAGATGTCTGCACTACTGTTGATGAGGGCATGGGCATTGACAGTTTTCATGGTGTGTAAGGGGACTACAAGTTGGACAGGGATTTGCATAGATTTCATAGTTCTAGGTATTGTTACATTGACTCAAGCACATGTACTAGGAGAGAAGGTAGCTAGTGTCAACCTAGTCCTCTGTTCTAAAAATCCTTTCCTACAGCAAAAGAGACACAAGCAACCCACTCCTTGTCATTGTCTTCAACTTCCTCTAGGTGGGGAAGGTCTTCCTTTTTGACCTTCTTAATGCAGGGGTGAGAAGGGAGCAGTTTGTTGTTTGAGAATTTCTTACATTCTCAAGTCATGTGTCCCTTTTCCCTACAGTGGAAACACCTTCCCTCAGCAATGCATTTCCTCCATTCCTCAGGAGTAAGTTTGCTGACATGTATGATGTTGACATCCATGATGTTAGGGTCTTGTTTGGGTTTTGGGATGGAAAAGGTTTGGTACATGTGGTGTGAAGAGGGGGAGGTGTGACAACTAGAGATTTCATGGGCTTGTTCATGCTGAGTGTTAAATGTGGAGACCTTTTTGATCTATGTTTCGAGGGTTTCAGGGACTATCTCCATGTTGAAGACACATTTCATGAGGAAGTTAGGGATTCTGATGGAGTAGTACCTGATTAGGACATTTTGATCAATGATACCAGTGAGAGTGGACTTGTTACAGACTTCCATATTGTATTCAGTGAGGGAGGGTTCCAATTTCCCCCCCTTCTAGGTCATACAAGTGTTAGCAAGCCAGGAAATGACTGCCCCAATGGTGTCATGTTGTTTAAATGTCTTGTGGAACTTCTTGGTGAAGTCCTTCATGGTTCCAAGGTCTGGGTCTTCCTTTTTGATACATTTGGCATGGAAGTTGGTAGCCCAGGTCAAGGTAGCTCCTTTGATCATATAGGAGAGAGTGAAGGCGACCTTCTTCTCATCTATCTTGTAAACTTCTTTGTTGACTAAGAGGTAAAAGGTAACTGAATTGTACCATTGCATAGCTTTCAGAAAGTCTCCATTGAAGTGTTCAGATGGGGCAAGACAGAGTTTGACAGGTTTGATGATCATGGTGGAAGGTGGTTCAATGGTGGTGGGTTCAGGGTCTGGTTCTTTGTACTCATCGGAGTCAAAGAGTTTGTAGGTTTTGTGGATTCCTACTATATTAGGTTCTGCAGAGAGGTCTAGGGTTTGATCAAGTTGATCAGCTAGTCATTCAATGTAGTTGGCTTCTTCAGTAGAAGAAACAGGGATGTCTATGGGTAGATCAAGGGGTTGAGCAGTCTCAGGTGAGAATTTAAACTCTGCTTGTGACGAAGTGTCAGAGGATTCTCCTGACTCATGGTGAGGAGTTTGGTGGATGCCTCACACAGGGTTGACAGAGGGTCTGTGTGAAATGGTGGGAGAACTATGTGAAGGTAGTTGTTTTGAGGGAAGCTAGTTCTTTTGTTACACTTGGTCCAGATGAGACAAAGTGTAGCCTTAGAAAGCCTATATGAGGTACCAGACAATTGGTGGTCAACCAAGTCAGAGACAAGGGGGCTAGGCAACTACCATTGACTAGATTCATCCAGGCAGCTGACTGGTGACTGGATGTTCAAAGTACTGAATGACAAACAGTCAATTGGGTTGAGGTACTGTTCACAAGATGGTGAACTTGATACCTGGGGATGAAGGTATGAGGCCAATCTACCTGTTCAGAGCATGGGTGGAGGCTCAAAGAGTCAAGAGATGATAGAAAATCAAGTGGTTTGCTAGTCTAGAAGCATAGGTGGTGACTCTAAGGAGAACTAGCTTAAAGAAAAGAGAGAAGAGAGACAAAGGGAGGTTTATATACCTAGGGTATAGAAACCGATGGAATATGAAGGAACTAATGGTACACAGGATCAGTCAATGGAATGACTAAATGGAATGCAATGGAATCACATAGAATGTTCAGGAAGATGATGGAATGAACTACAATTAGGAATGATGATAAGTCATCAGGCTGATGACTAAGAGGAAATGAGTAATTGTAGGAAAAGAAAAGCATCCAAAATATGTGTGACTGAGTGAAGAGAAAGAAATTGTAACACTAACAGAACACAAAAAAACTATTGTACACAGGATTGGTCTGTGAGATGACTAAGTGGAATGTGATAGAATCACATGGAATGTCCAAGAAGATGGAGGAAGAACTATGATTAGAAGACAATGATGAGTCATTGGGCTGATGACTAAGAGGAAATGAGTAATCATAGGAAAAAGAAAAGCATCCAGAATATGCATGATTAAACAAAGGAAAAGAAATCATAACAAAGGAAACACCAGTAGAAGTTGGTGAACCCCAGAAAGGACTGGATATCCTTAATCTTGTGAGATTCAGGCTATTCCTGGATAGAATTGACTTTCTCCAGAGACATAGTAAGTCCAGAGGACAAGAGCTGGTAACCCAAGTACTCAGTGGAGTCAGTGTGAAACTCACACTTCTTAGGCTTTACATAAAGTCCATGCTTGCAGAGTTCATGAAGGACCTCTTGGACATGTTCTTTGTGAGAGACCATGTTGACAGAATAGACTAGGATGTTGTCCAAGTAGACTATGATGCAGACCTCTAGGAGATCAGTAAAAATCACATTGACAAACTGTTGGAATGCTGCCAGAGCATTCATAAGTCCAAATGGCATCACCAGCCACTCATAGGAGCCATAGCAAGTGTGGAAGGAAGTCTTCCACTTGTCTCCTTCAGCAATGTGGACCAAATGGTATGCATGTCAGAGATTAATCTTGGAATAGACTTTTGCATAGCTTGGGGTATTGAGGAGATTGGAGATGCTGGGCAGTGGATAGCAGTCTTTTTTTGTGATTTTGTTTAGTCCTCTGAGGTCAATGCTGAGCTGGAGAGAACCATCCTTTTTGCAGATGAAGAGGACTGGAGTAATGTGAGAGAAGAGGAGGGTCAGATAAACCTGATGGAGAGGTGCTCATTAAGGAATGCTTGGAGGGACTCAAGTTCAGAGGTAGACAGGGAGTAGGTGGTACTCAGCAGAAGGCTAGCTTCTTTTTCTAGTTCAATCTTGAGATCATGCTCATAATGAGGCACCAGGGTGTTAGCCTATTGCATACTGAAAACATTGGCAAAGTTATAATACACTGGAGGAACTCTGGAAAGATCAATGTTACAACTTATCTTAATCTATAGACAGGCTATATTTCATTTTATTCCCTTTATCCTCATAGGGTTATTCTTTTTCTTCTATTGGTCATATATCCTGACATGATATCAAACTCTGTTTCTTTTCATGATGACATAGAATCTCTGACTCATCTCTTGTCATTGCTTCTCCTCTTCATAGCCTTTGTTTCTATCATTTCTTGATACTGCAGAATCCTTGACTGCTGCAGATTCCTGTACTTACTGTGGACTGTGCTTTCCTGTGCTGATAGCTTTCTCAAGGTGTTCTCTTTCCACTCCTTGTTTCCTACCACAAGGGTATACAAAGCTATCTGTTGTGTACTTGTATTCCTCAAGCTAGATCTCCTTAATCATATCTGAATTGTGGATTCCTGTCTCACCAGTCTGTCTGACGTAACTCTTGCTTCACTTGAACCTGATCTTGCTGTTCTTTGAGGCTACAACTTGAACCTACCTGGTACAAGTGTGACAAAAGATCTAGCTTACTCCTTGAACCCTTGTCTCTACAAGGACCACTAAGATTTTGTTGAATCCAAACATAAACCAACTGTGGGCTAACCCCCACCAGAAAGGATCAAAGACCTCCAAAACATCCCTTATATAAAATCCTCTCTTCATCACACCACCCAGAACTCCCTTTCCTTCCACACCATCTACCACTATGTCTGGACCATCTGGATCCACCCCAATGACTGGAGTAGCTCTTTTCTCCCAACCATCTTCCCATCAATCAACCACTGTCCTTCCCCAAAATATCTCTCAACTGACAATTGTGACATCTCCTAGAAAGAAGCTCTCTCTCGCTAAACCTGATGATTTTTATGGAACTGAAACCAAGTTCTGTCCCTGGATGAACTCAGCCTCTTCTACCTGATGATCAATAATCATATCTATTTTGATGACAAAAAGAAGATTATGTTGACCCTTTCCTATTGCAAGAAAAGTATCATACTTGAATGGACCTCCTCCTTTATTGAGGAAGAAATGAAGAAACAGACCTTTAGCATCTGTCAGGGCCAACTTCTGCATGTGTCTGGACCAGACACTTCAGATCACAGACATCAAAGGCAACATACTTCACCAGCTTCAAGGACTGGCACAAAAGAAGGAGGATGTCCTCAGCTATATTGCCTCTTTCAGGTCAATGATAACACAGGCTGGACTTAGTAATCAGATAGTCCTCTGTAGCCTCTTCACAGAAGGACTCCAATCTACAGTCATGGACAAGCAAAGTCCACTAGTTTTATAAGTAAAGAATTTGAATTTTTGAGCACAAAATGAGTGCTGATTCTGACTCAGACAGCTGAAAGGAGGCCAAAAACACTCTACTTAGAGTTTTTCCATAACATTTTTGTTATGCTAAATTTTTGACCAATCTTCATAAAAGCTTTTGGTACTGGGATTACATGATCATGTTAGGACTGCCTCAATTGGCATCATTGCTCACTATGAAACTCCCTGATGTTGCTTCTGCTTTTGCACCACCCACTCTACTGCCTTCCCACTCAGTCCCAAACAATATGCACTCATAAATCAGAATGCTCAGTTAATGAATCAACAAATAACCTCCACAGGACATGACTTTAAGATTTCCTTGGCTGCTTGTTTGGCTGCTGCAAAGTTTGGTTTTGATACCTCACAATAGCAGTACTTGTACCACCCCCAGTACTGTAAAACTTATAAATCAGAAAATTCTTTAGATTGAGACACAAACCATTTCAATGGGATTCAACTCACAGTGAAACTTTAGAAGAAAAATGGACAGGTGACCAGCATTATTGATAACCTCTTTGAGCATTGAGACTTGATTTATAAAGTCATCTTATTGGCTAAGTAGCCTCACCATGCAACATTTTATACTCTCAAATGGACAAATGGGTGAGCATTTTGTCTTGAGTCCCACAACATCAAACCCCTGCTCCTCAAGTACTGACTTCAGTCCTTTAGGTGTGCCAGAAGTGGTTGTCATTTTTTGTACAAGTTCTCATTTGCACATGTTAGGATTTGATTGAGGAATAACAGTGTCCTGTTGCTTCTGCTGTTTACCACCACCAGATCTGTTCATATCAAATGCCTTTAGTGTATCTGGTGGAAGTGAGGCATGAGCTGATGAGTTGTCAAAGATGAACAGTACTTGATATCCAGGACTTGTCTTGTCATGAATCTTGATGGCTTCTTTGACATGCTTGATGAGATTTTCATTCATCCACTATGAATCACCATTTACATCTGGATAAAGGATCTGTCTTACATCATGTGTGATATTGCCATCTGCATCTTGTGCAATGAGATGACAACTCTCACTACTGATGAAATCAGAGATATGAATCAGCTGGCCATGTCCCTTCTTTCTCAATGGTTGCTCACCCACTTACAGTCTGATATTGGACATTATACTAATTCATATTGATAACTCAAGGCAATCACTTACTATGCTTGACTTGTGTTGTCATTTGCATGAAAGGATGACTTGTCATGAAAATACTCTTTGATTAGTCATTCACCTTCCCTTAGTTCTGGCTCCACTTGCACAAGATCAGGACCATCATAATGAATCATCCATCTCTCATACTCCTTCATCATATGCAGAAAAACCTCCTAGTGATATTTGACTACATTAGTATGTTCATGTCCATCTATATACACTCCTTTTTAGATGACAGATTTCCTTCAGCCAAGTTTGATCAACCATCAATATGCTGTGCACTCACAAAGTGGCCTTTTTGGATTAATTCCCAGGTCTGGGAGAATTGTCAAGTTGAGGGTCTTTTGAAATGCATGTGATGTGACTTCACCCATCTTGAGGCTTGACAATCACTTTCTTGTATGATCTTGGACAGATTCATTGTGGAGAAAGGAGTGGCCATTCACTGAACCTCCTCTTCTCTCTACTGGCAGCTGCTTAAAGATTTGATAATGGCAAACCAGTGCCCAAATATGTCTAGAAAACCAAACCCCACTTCCTATATTGCTGCTTCACTGGTGTGCAATTTCCAAGCTTGTAGCAGTGTGAGTCAATCCTCTGATGCAGAGTGTGGCAAAACTTGAAAGCATCATAAGCTGATTAATCTGGGAGAGTGATAAGCTTTTTGCTTCATCTTCAGATTGTGCTAAATTTGATCCTAGAGTGTGACCCAGTCATGAATCTCAATCTTTGGAGCTACTACCTTGTAAAGTTCATCCTCCCAGTTTTCCATCTCAGTCTTTGAGTCCAATGGGTTAGGCTGCTCCTCAGATTCCTGCATACTACTAGGGTCACAATCAAGACTGCCTATATATTCATCAGCCAGACTTGTATTGCTGCTAGTAACAGTAACCTCATGATCTGCTTTATCAGTGCTTGGATCTGAGAGAACCAAAGCACTCTGAGTCTGTCTGCTTGATTGCTACAGAATTTTTATTACACTTGTCACATTCTTGGAAATGGGTTTCACACTGCAACAGTGATCCATGTGATGGGGCTGATTGGACAACAGGGACAGCTTACAGTGAGTGGTGAAAACCAAATGCATCAAGTGATGACTGATTTTTCCATGCATGTTGAGACCTTTGCTGCATCCATTTTGATTTGCTCATCATATCTGGACCCTTTGTGTAAGTTGATGGTCTTGCTGGATGATGCACATACTCAGGTTAGTCCATACTTTCAGATTATTTTTAATAATGCATGCTTATGTTCCAACTACAGGACTCTTGACACCCAATCAGTATTCTTCTTGTTCTTCTTCTCTACTATCTCTGCTAGTTTTCAGCCAAATTTCATATCATTGAGCATCTTGGACTCAACCTCATCAATATCAAGGTCTGAGTCACCCTTCTCAACTTCTTTGTCATATTCCCATTGATAGTCAATTTTAAGCCTATCAAACTTGATGGCAAGGTCTTCAAGTTTGGAATCCTCTTGATCTGACTTAAGCTTGAGCTCCACACTTACTTCCAGTGACTCAGAAATTGAAGGGAATGACTGGGGCTGTTGATTCCATAGCCTAGCTGTGTTTCACAGCTTTTTCTTTGGTCAGCCTGCAGATATACTATTAATCTGATCAGTGAGCTGTGGAGTTCAATGTCCCCTATTTCCAGTCCCTTCCAACAATTCCAACTGATGTTTCCTTTACAGAATCATTTACAGCTCTGTGAAAGGAGTCATTTCCACATTTTTGTAGTATTTTTACCCTTTTTTTCATATTGTGTTAAATTTTGAAGGGTCAATTTTACTATATACAAAGATTTTGAAAGACAGCTTGTGCAATCATGTCTCATACACTCATACTGGTTTAGATATGCATTTTTTAGTGTGCTGTGATGCACTGTAGTAGCACAAAAATTCACTTGATAAACTAATTGACTTTGCTTGTCTGCAACTGTACTCTTATGCAATGTATTTATCAATCTGAAACTGTACCTACTATACTCAAAGAATGGTGTAAAAAGGTGGAACTCTTGTACAATAATTGGAACTAATCTCAAACTATCATATCTCATCCAGAACCCATCACCTCTTCATGATAACCCCCTCTAGATACCCTAATATGCTAAAGATCTGAATGCAATGGATGCTGACACTGTGTGACTCTCCCCCTCTGAACATGAGAAGAGAATGAAGAAAGGAC
The DNA here is from genome assembly GCA_038090615.1 of Phylloporus gajari. Lineage (NCBI taxonomy): Eukaryota > Fungi > Basidiomycota > Agaricomycetes > Boletales > Boletaceae > Phylloporus > Phylloporus gajari. The sequence goes on along the minus strand of JBBPMY010000038.1, from coordinate 31,675 downwards.
TATGCTTCAAGTGTGGAAAACCTGGCTTGGCCAGGGACTACCCAATCATCTGGGGCTAGAGAAGAAGATAGAGGAGCAAAAGGCAAGAGCAATAGGAAAAGAAGAAGAAGTGGTCAAGATAGAAGAAGTAAAAGATGAAGACTGACTAGTTGGATTTTTAAAAAGAGGACTTGAGTCAATGTCTATACCTCTATCCATAAAATATACCCCTATATTTATTGCCTCTCACACTCCCTATCTGAGTGATTAAAGCATAGGCCATACTGAAAACCATCAACACATCCACCCTCATTGACTCCAGAGCAGACATCTCATGTATTGATTGGGATTTCATTCAGAAACACAAACTCTCTACTGAAAAACTCTCAAATCTGATCAACATTTGAAATGCAGACCATTCCATGAAAAAACAAGGACCTATCTGCCTTACAACCACCCTCTATATTCAAATCAGCATGACCACACAAAAGATAACATTCCATGTTTTGCAATGTGGGAGGAAGAATATTATTCTTGGAATGCTCTGGTTTGAAGTGATTTAACCAGAAATCAATTGGAAGGAATATACCATTAAAATCAACCCAAAGAAAGACTGATCTGTCAACCTCTATATATCACACCAAACATCCTGAGCCTCTTACCTAATGAAGGGGAAACCATCTCCCCTACCAATCAAACATTATTTTGCTGAAGAAGACAAACAGGTTGTAGTAATGGAATACATCAACTATGAGACAGCAGAATAGTACACCAAACAAGCATACTATACTTATGCTATTAACAGAATCCAAAAATCTGCAATCCAATACTTTTTGAATGCCTTCACTACTCTATAACTAGAACAGATAGTCAGGAAGACTATGGCCTTGACCTAATTGGCCATGAATGTGGACAAGATTGTGGTAGAGCTCCCACCACAATACAAAGTATATGGGGAGGTTTTTACCAAAGAAGCTGCTGATCATGTTCCCTCCTCCAGACTGTATGACCATCCTATCAACCTGGATGACACCTTTGTCCTGAAAGTATCAAAAATTTATCCTCTTTCCCCTGACAAACAAACTGCAGCTGATACTTTCATTGATGAGAACCTAGCATCTGGAAAATTTCAACCTTCCAACTCTCCTCAAATGTCATCATTTTTCTTTGTTAAGAAAAAAGATAGAGAGTTATGACCTTGTTAAGATTACTGATACCTGAACAAGCATACCATACAAGACACCTACCCTCCACTGCTCATCTTTAACCTCACAAACAAATTACAAGGAGCAAAGATCTTTACAAAATTTAACATCCATTGAAGATATAAAAACATATATATAAAGGATGGAGATCAGTGGAAAGCCACCTTTATTACTTGCAGAGGACTCTTCAAACTAACTGGAATGTTCTTTGGGTTGATGAACTCACCTCCTACTTTCCAGAGATTCATGAATGATTCTTTTTAGGACATGATTGCTGAATAGTATTTAAAGGTCCAGTTGCCTCATGGTTGTGTAACTGGCAACTGGACTGCAGTTGCAAGTTGCCTAATTTCTGAGACAGAAGAATGCAGTTGGCAACTGATTGCAACCGGTTGCAACTGGTGTACAGCCACACTACCTTATCAGACAATGTTCCCCTAATTTTCTATGATTTTTTGACTACTTTTACTATTATTTAAGTGTTTTTGAAGGGTTTTTGAGTGATTTCTATGTGTTATCATTGCAAATTAATATATTTAATGACAGAATATGATGTATAGACACTAAATGAAGACTATTTACACTTGTGCAGGATAGGTTTCACATGTAAAACCAGTTGCCTGAAAGACTGGTTGTAACTGTTTTTTTTTGTTTTTAAAGGTCCAATTGCCTCATTTGGACATCTAGGACCAGTCCTGGTCCAGTTGCCTTATTTGGAAGGCAAAAAACCATATTGGACCAGACTTCAAATCACTATTATTGAAAGATGGTTGGTAATTTATATGGATGACCTCTTAATCTTTTCTCTAGATAAGAAAACCAATGAGGAACAAATAAAATGAGTTCTTCAATAAATGAAAGAACTCAATCTTCATCTCAAACTCAAGAAATGCAAATTTGATGTTGATCAAGTAGAATTCCTTGGCATGATTGCCCAACCTGTGCATTTAGCCATGGACCCTATTGAAACAACCCTAAAGCCCACTAGGGACTTGTCATTAGGTTGCACTAGAAAGCATTGATTTAGGAAGATCCAACTCTAGGGGAACTACCCAGGAGAACCAGACTGGGGATGCCAGTCAGCCTCTGAGGTTTATATACTACTGTTCTTGTATGTACATGTTTGCATTGGATCTACCAATTTGTACCATATAAGTCTAACCCTGTACTCCAGGAGGCTGTGGCATAGCCCTTGCCTCATGTATTAGGTGAGGTATTAATGTCTGTCATCAGGCTGTGCAAATGGGTGCAGGCCTGTGGTTAAAAGGTCTGTGCTTCCATCAAATGGAAGAGAAGAAGCAGAAATGAAAAGAAGTCCAGAATAAAAGAAGTCTGTGGAGATAGAAGGGTCCTCATGTACTTACCTCAGGTTCCAGACCCTTGAAGCATTCTGCTAGGACAATAGCCAGCACTAATTGCGCAGCATGGCTATGACTCTATTTATGGACTAGTACTTACAGATCAATCTGGCTACAGTCCAGTCCTTGCATTAGAATGCCTTGAGGACCTTCCACTGGTCTAAGAACCTTAGGTAGGTTTCCTTGGAAAAAGAAGATGAAAAATATAATATTGTTATACCTATCAAACTCAAAGAGATCACTAATTGGCCTATGTCAACCAAAGTTAAAGATATTTAATCTTTCCTGGGATTTGCTAGCTTCTACAGACAATTTGTTCCAAAGTATGCTAATATTACATGACCACTCCTCAACCTAACTAAAAAAGACATGTCCTAGAGTTGAACCACTGACTGTGACTATGCTTTTACCTAATTCAAAGAAATATTGCTTTCTGAACCTATCCTGTATATCCCTGACACTTCCAGACAATTTGCAATTACAACTGATGCATCTTGTAACACATCAGAGAGGTTACTCCTTTGACAGGATGAAAATAGGGATTGGCACCCCTGTAGATATATCTCCCAGACCTTTTCTTCATCCAAACATAACTATGACATCTATGACAGAGAACTCCTTGCAGTTATTTGCACTCTCAAAACTTGACAACATTATCTTTGTGGCTCCTCTTTCCCTGTCCTAGTTGTTACTGATCATAAGAACCTAACATATTTCAAGAAGCCCAGAAAGTTGAATTGGTGACAAGTGCATTGACTCTTGGATATATAGGATTATGACCATAAAATCCATCACATCCTGGGATCCTCACTTTCTGTTCCAGATGTGCTTTCTCAACAACTGGACCTCCTATTTCTTGATGCCAGGGACAATAACAATCATACAGTTTTACTTCCCTTTCATCTCTTCATTTCCTTGATCAATGTCATTTTGCATGACAAAACTCTCTTCATTGTCCTATACTGATCTGCTCATACTAGACTCCCTACAAACCATGGAGAACCTCCCTATGTGGTTTCATTCCTGTCTCTCCAACTAGAAATTCAATGGGAGTATTCTCTCTTATCAAGATCAAATCTATGTGCAGAATGATACTGACCTTTGACAACAGATTATAGTTCACCATCACCACCACTCTTCTGTTGGCTGTCTAGGCATTCTTAAAACTGCCAACTTATTACTTCTAAATTCTGTTGGCCTGGCTTGGCTTCCTTTGTCCACACTTATGCTGAGGGTTGTGCTATTTGCTAACTGAGTAAGGCTTGTATCCATCCTACTACACTTCTTTTACTTCTGATTCCTTCTTCTGCTTCTTAACCTTTCCAACAACTCTCTTATGACTTGATTACAGACCTTCCCCCCTTTTCAGGTTTTGACTCTCTTTTGAATGTAGTTGACCATGGGCTTATGAAGGGAGGGATCCTTTACCCTACTATAAAGACAGTTACTGTAGAAGGCATTGTCATTCTTTTCTTCAAAAAGATGTTCAAATGATTTGGACTTTATGATAAGATAATTTCAGATAGAGGACCTCAGTTCAATTCCTCTTTTGCTAAGGACTTGGGCAACTATTTAATTATAATCTTTCTCTCTCTATGGCCTATCATCTATAGACCAATGGAGAGATTGAATGGGTTAACCAGGAGATAGAAACTTGTCTGTGGATCTATTATGGAAACCAACCAGAAAAATAGGTAGACTCCATTACAAAAGTCAATTTCACACATAACCACTGCCCTCACTCCATCACCAGTCAATCGCCCTTCTTTCTCATGATAGGCTATCCTATTGCCCCATTTCCTGCTCTTATAGATTCTGGTTCCTCTAATTGTTTTATAGATACAGCATTTATTAATGAACATAATCTTTCAACTTACTCTATGCCTCCACTACAACTCTGACTCTTCAATGGGACTTCAAACTCCACCATTACTTGAGCAATCAATCTCCATGTCTGTTTCAAAACCAGTGATATCACTCCAACAACATTTTATATCACTCCATTGGATGGCTCCTTCTCCCTTGTACTCAAACACAACTAGCTCACCTGCTACAATCTGTTGATTGATTGGGTTTTGAGCAGTATCTCTTTCCATTCACCTGAGCAGTCCATGCCAATAAAGCCAAGCTCTCCTCTACAGCCTCTAACCCCTCTGGTCAAGGCTGAAACTCCATCTCCTGACCTACTGAGTTTCTCTGACCACAAGACTCCCCATATTGTACTAGTAAGCACACCTGTGTTTGCTCTGGCCTGTCACCTAGAAGGTTCTGTGCAGTATAGCCTGTAACTCTGTTCTCAAGATACCCACCTACACTCCACCTCTTCTGAGCCTGAAGAAATCAATCTCTCTAGAGTATCATGACCTTGCCAATGTTTTCAGTAAGCAAAGGGCTGACACCCTAGTGCAAAAAGGATGGTTCTCTTTGACTCTGCATTGACTTCAGAGGACTAAACAAGATCATGAAGAAAGACTGCTACCCACTTCCCCACATCTCTGACCTCCTTGATGCTCTGAGCCAAGCAAAGGTCTACACTAAAATTGACCTTCAGCATGCTTATCATCTGGTCTGCATTGCTAAAGGAGATAAATGGAAGACATCCTTTCATACTCTCTATGACTTCTATGAATGGTTGGTGATGCCATTTGGACTTACAAATGCCCTAGTGGCATTTCAACAGTTTGTCAACATGATCTTTGCTGATCTCCTAGAGGTTTGTGTTATAGTCTACCTGGACGACATCCTAATCTACTCCACTGATATGGCCTCCCACAAGGAGCATATCCATGAGGTCCTCTGTAGGCTCCACATGCATGGACTTTATGTAAAGCTCAAAAAGTGTGAGTTCTACACCAACTCCACTGAATACTTGAGATACCAGCTCTTGCCCTCTGGACTTACTTTGTCACTGGAGAAAGTCAAGTCCATCCAGGAGTGGCCTGAACCTTGTAAAGTTAAGGACATCCACTTCTTGGGATTTGCCAACTTCTACTAGCATTTCATTCACAACTACTCCAACATTGTTGCTCCTTTAACTCACCTTACTTGTAAAGGAACTCCATGGCCCTTTGACAACTCCTGTCACTTGGCCTTTCAGGCCCTCAAGGATACTTTTACCTCTGCCCCTATTCTGACACACTGGATGCCCAACACTCCACTGGTCATTGAGACAGATGCCTCTGACTATGCCATTGCTAACATCCTCTCCATCTGTTGCCCAGATGATGAAGTCCGCCCCATGGCTTTCTACTCTCAGACTTTGTCTGCCCCAGAGCTAAACTACAACACTCATGACAAGGAGCTCCTCACTATCCACAAGTCCTTTTGGACATCACTACCTAGAAGGGGCTGGCACTCTGATTGATATTGTCACCGACCACAAGAACCTTGAGTACTTTGTGATGACTAAACTCCTGACTCACCAGCAGACTTGGTGGTCAGAGTTCCTCTCCCAGTTCAATATGATCATCCATTTTTGTCCTAGATCCCTTGGAGCTAAGCCCAATGCCCTCACTTGCCAATGGGATGTCTATCCCAAGGAGGGGGATAAAGACTATGCTTGCACCAACTCTCACAGTTTCCACCCAGTCTTTACCCAGGAGCAGCTCACGTCATCCCTCCAAGCCATATTCTTAGCAACTCCTGTACTCCACTCCAGTTCCTTGTTTGATGAGGAACAACTCCACTCTAACATATTCACTGTGCTACCTGGTGATCCACTGGCTAGTATCCACATGTCCACTCCTAAACCCCCCAACTCCTGTTGGTCAGTTGACTCCAAAGGCTTCCTCTGACTAGACAACCATATCTATGTCTCTGATGCAAATGATCTTCGTCTTCAAGTCCTCCAATATAAACACAACCACTCACTCTTAGGACATTTCAGACAAAACCAGACATTAGAACTGATTCAACGAGAGTATACTTGGCCAGGTTTCCAAACCTTCATAAAGGACTATGTCTCCTCCTGCACATCCTGTGCTAGAGCAAAAGTTCCTAGACATAAGCCTTATAGACTCCTCAAGCAACTTCCCATCTCTGAGAAGCCATGGAACTCCATTTCTATGGACTTCATTGAACAACTCCCTCAGTCCTCCAGCTTTACTTCCATCTTAGTCATAGTAGATTGACTTTCCAAGCAATGTGTATTTATCCCAACACATGACACTATCACCTCCCCAGAGTTAGCCAAACTCTTCCTACTCCATGTCTTTTCCAAGTATGGAGTTCCCTCCCACATCACCTCTGATTGAGGCTTTGAGTTTGTCTTGCACTTTTTTAGATCCCTTGGTAAAGCCCTTGACATCTAACTCCACTTCACCTCTGGTTATAGCCCAGAGGTTGATGGTCAAACCAAGTGAATGAACCAAACATTAGAACAGTACTTGCATATCTACTGTAATTACCAGCAGGACAACTGGTCCAAACTCCTGCCCCTTGCAGAGTTTGCTTGCAACAACACTCCAAATACTACTACAGGAGTATCCCCATTCTTTGCCAACAAGGGCTATCACCCCAACATCTCTGTCCACTCCAAAAGGGACCTCACCTCTAAATGAGCTTGAGAGTACTCTGTCAACCTAGATTCCTTCTATGAGTTCTTTCATGAAGAAATGGCTGCTGCCCAGAAACGTTACCAAGGTCCTGCTAATGCCAAATGAAGTCCAGCACTAGACATCCAAATAGGAGACCAAGTCTTTGTAAAGGCAAAATACTTCTGCTCCACTCACCCATTTAAAAAGCTCTCCAAAAAGAACCTTGGTCTGTACACAGACATTGCAAAGCCAGGAACCCACTCCTATACACTCTGACTACCTGAAACCATGAAGTCCATACACCCAGTCTTTCATATATCCCAATTAGAACTAGCAATACCTAATGTTATCCCTAACTGTATGTAAACTCTGCCTCCTCCAATTGAAGTCAACAGCAAACCAGAGTACAAGATCTCCAAGATCCTTGACTCCAAGATAGACTGCCACTGATGCAACTGCAAACTCCTCTACTTAGTCTGATGGTCCAGATATGAAGGAACCAATGAAGAAACATCCTGGTTACTAGCTACTGAGCTGGGTCATGCCTCTGAGCTAGTCCAGGACTTCCATCTCTAATATCTGGAGAAACCTAGACCTAGCCCTGTTCAGAAACAGCCCTGACCTTTATTACACTCTTGTGTGTTCCTGGCTAAAACTCATCATTACCTACACTATGAAACCTATGAAAGATATAAACATTAAGACTAGGCACTTAGAATTGTCTCCTCCCCACTTCAAAACACTATGAACTTCACTCTTACCACTATCCAACATATTATTACTCTAATGGTTGTAATTGTATTTGCTTTGCTCTGTCTACTCATCATCTAGTGGTAGGCCTGTCTCTCTCATCTTTTGGTCAGGGCAAGAGCAAATTACCCTCTACTAGCAGCTGAAGCTGCTTTATCAGTTTAGCCCCTGACTTGACTCTGAAACTCTGGACATCACACCACACCAACTCCAAATGAAAAACAATCTTACATTCAAAATCTATCTACCGGAGGTGAAGGGGCTACCTATGCACCCATCTCCACATCACCATCATCTTTCTCCTCACTCCTTGACCCATCATACTGCTTGTTCTTGTCTGCCTCATCTCCTCCTTGCTCCCTCTCCTTCTCTCTGTCCTCCATCTCCATGACACCCTCATCTGCCCCAACTGACTTGTCCTCTGCATCCCTTGCTCTACCATACATCTCCTTCCACTTCCAGTCTGTTCTCATCTGGAGGAACTTCACCTCCCTCTGCTTGAGGTCAATCTCATCCTTCTTGAGAGCAACCAGCTCTTGTACTGCATTGGTCAGCACGCAAAGGCATCTATCCATCAAGGAGAACCTATCTCCAAGCATCCCCACAACAAGGTTATCCTCAGAGCTGGGGTCCTCCTTCTCCTTGCTCTCCTTTACCTTCTTGTATGTCTTGCTGGGCTGCACAACCTCCAATGCCTCCTCCATGCATGGCCTCTTCCTCTTTCTCTCAGGCTTCTCTTCTCCAGGCTATTCATACTTCTGCTTACCTCACTGGCAAGCAGTACAGGACTTGGACTTACCAACCCCAAGCTCACACTCAAGGTTATTCTCCATGCACTGCTTGCACTCCAGTGGATCAGCAGCCCTCTTCTTGCCTTGGACAATAGACTGTTGGTGGCAGACTTCTTCTGCCTGTCGCTAGTCAGCCTAGCCCTCTACTAGATTATGCTGTGACACACCTTTTTCTTTGCAACCTCCTCCACTGCCTTCTGCTCCTCCACCACTCTCTGCTCCTTGGCCTCACAAGCCTTTTTCTCTGCCTCCTCACAGGCTTTTCTCTCCATCTCCTCACAGGCCCTCTGTTTGGCCTCCTTCCATTCCTTGACACAACAGTGGTGTTCATCATAGTTGGTTTTAGTGAGTTGCTTGCCTTGCTGTTGTCCTTGTCCTTAGTGAGTTGCTCCTTGGACCAAGTTGTGGGGTCAGTGATGTTGTAGGCAGGGGCAGACATGATAGGAATTTAAGACAGAGAAGCAAAGGCAGCACCTGGTGGGTTTTTATACCCTGGGAGTGTGGACCAGTGGAATTCAAACTCCAACCTTTTGTTTTCACTTGATCCTCCACTTAGGCCTTCAGGAGTTCAGGTCTAAAGGGGAGGATACTGTCATATCCCAAGTTTTCACTAAGTATAACTCTTAACTCTGTTCCACATTTCTTATGATCTTCGATGTACTCTCCTAAAGAATATGATCTGGAGTTATCAGACTTTCCTATTATAGTCTAGATTCCTTTTCTGTCATCTCTGTTTACTTGTTTGAAGTACCCTGACTCAGCAAGGGTGTGCAGTATCTGGTTTTCTCTATGACTGGGGCATAGTCTTGGAATTCAACTCCTCTGATCTCCTTACTCATCTTCTTACCAATATCTAGGAAATCATAACATTCTCCTTAGCAATCTCTGCATAGGACTTCATATATAAACTGTAACTCTGAGCTTTGTACTCCTCAGTTCAAATATTAAATTAGTCTCTACTCCTTCCTCTCACTTGAGTACTCAGTACTCTCCTCTGATTACCTCTGACCTCTCACCCAAATATAGGACAGGACTTTGACAAGGGCACACCACATAAGGTGAAGCCAATGTCCTATCCATCCAGAACTCCAAAGTTTCAGAGTTCCCCTCAGGAGTCAATCCAGACTTAACAATACACTGCATCCACACCACTCATGTAGCAACAGCAAGAATGAGGACAACATGCCCCCATTTGTCCTCTACCTCAGGGCCATTCTGGTGAATTGATGAACTCAATCTGCTACCTCTGCATCTCAATGGCACAGTAATAAAGGGAAGAGAATGAAGACACATTAAGGACATGGGGGTAATCAGCATGACTGTGACTACAATGTAATGACAGTACCTTGATAGAGGGTAGGATCTGATGATGACAAGACATCAGATATGGGCATAGCATTATTTTATTGATGTATGTACATTGTAGTCTACAAAATACAATCTATTTCTATGAAAATCAAGTGAATGAAAAAAGTGGGGTCTGTAGCGTCCATACAGTCTGTGTGTGGTGTGTGATGTGTGTATGTCCAGGTGTAGTGACATAGTGTGACAAGGTGTGACAGGCCTGTGCAGGTGCTGTACAGCTGGGACCTAGCTGTAGTACTGTAGTCAACTGTATCAGCTGCATAGCACTGTACAGCCATCTTCAGTCTTGCTGATATAGGTTCAAAGAGTCTTCAGTGAGTGACAAAGACAGCTTTCTGTTGATGTTCATCCTTGATGCAGACATTGCTATACCCTCATCATATGTCAAATTTGATAAAGACATGGGCATCACAGAGTTTATTAATGAGATCTGAGATAAGGAGAAGTGTGTAGGCATCATGGATGGTGTGTTCATTAAGATAGTGGTAGTCCTGGCAGAGGCAGAGTTTGCCATCTTTCTTCTTGACAAAGAAGAAAGAAGATACTTGGGGTGAACTGGAGGGACAGATCTTTCCTGAGGCAAGGTTTTCATCAATAAACTTGTCTGCAGCTTTCTTTTCATTAGGGGACAAAGGGTAGAGTTTCCTGATCTTGAGGACAATGTTATCTTTGAGGTAGCTCTCATAGTCATAAGGACAAGTGGCAGGAATATAGGCTGTGGTTTCCTTGGAGAAAACTTGGGTGAATTCAGCATATTCAGAGGGGAGAGTGACTTTGGGTTTGGCTAGTTCAGCTGCCATAGTGAGTTCTGTGACAGTCATAGTGTTTAAAGGTTCAGTTGCCTCATAATTGTACAACTGGTAACTGAACTGGACTAGACTAGTCAGCAATTGGACTACAGTTGTGAGTTGCCTAATTTCTAGGACAGAAGACTGCAGTTGGTAACTGATTGCAACTGGTTGCAACTGGTGTACAGCCACACTACCTAATCAGGCAATGTTTCTCTAATTTTCTATGATTTTTAACTACTTTTATCATGTTTTGAGTGATTTCTATATGTTATCATTGTAAATTAATATATTTAATGACAGAATATGATGTATAGACATTAAATGAACACTATTTACACTTGTGTGGGACAGGTTTCATACATAAAACCAGTTTCAACTGGTTTTTTCAGTTTTTAACAGTCTAGTTGCCTTATTTGGACCTCTAGGACTGGTCGTGGTCCACTTGCCTTATTTGGAAGGCAAAAAACCGGACTGGACTGGACTTAAAATTACTAGACAGTTGTGAGTTTGGCAACTATGGGGGAGTTGACTAGGAATCATTTGACATCTACTTGAATGATGTAGTGGATTACCCTGTTATCCAATGCTCTTTCAATGTAAGTTGACTCTTCCTCATAGTCTAGGAATTGGAAGAGTTGGGAATCATAGACAGCAGAGACATTGTGATAATATGAGATAGGATGAGACTTGCTGGAGTATATAAAGTAGGAGTTGTGTCTATTTATATCTGACACAAAATTGGTGTAGAGGTCTTTCAACTGATCAGTATATTTTGAGATGGAGAGGGTGCAAGTCTCCCAGTTGATGATAGGGTTGGTGTGGTGGAGCCAGGGAAGTTTGAGGATGATGTCTTTATAGCCACAGCTCATGACATGAAGGAGGACACAATGGGCTGTTAACAAAGAGGGTAGTTGTGAAGTAAATGGCCCCTCCTTTGTTCTGGGCTTCATCTGTGTTTCAGACTGGAATGGGTTCTGCAAGTTTCATAGTAGGGAGTTTATTCTTTTGCACAAACTGCTAGTTGATGTAGGAGATGTCTGCACTACTGTCAATGAGAGCTCAGGTGTTGGTGGTTTTCATTGTGTGTGAGGAGACTATGAGTTGAACTAGGATTTAGATGGATATTGTAGTTCTAGATATGGTTACATTGACTCAAGCACATGTACTGGAGGAGGAGGTAGCTAGCATTGATCTAGTTCTCCATTCTAAAAATCCTTTCCTATGATAAAGAAGATGCAGGTGACTTGTTCCTTGTCATCATTCTCTACTTCCTCAAAACTGGGAAGGTCTTCCTCTTCAACCTTCTTGACATGGGGATAGGAAGGAAGGGGTTTGTTATTCAAGAATTTCTTGCACTCTTGTGCCATATGTCCCTTTTCTCTACAGTAGAGATATCTTCCTTCAGCAATGGATTTCTTTCACTCTTCAGGGGTCAGTGTGTTGATGTGTACAGCATCAATATCCATGATATTTAGGTTCTGTCTGGGTTTGGGAGAGGAAAGGACTAGTATGTGTGGTAGGAGGAGGAGGTTTGATGACAGGTGATTTTGTGAGCTCATTCATTCTGAGTGTTAAACATGGAGACATTGCTCATCCACACTTCAAGAGTTTCAGTGACTGTCTCCATATTGAAGACATGTCTCATGAGGAAGTCAGGAATGCTAACAGAGTAGTATCCAATCAGGACATTTTGATCAACAATATCTACAAGGGTAGACTTGTTGAGGAATTCTGCATAGTATTCAGCAAGGGAGAGTTTGTATTTTCCTCCTTTCTGGGTCATACAAGTATTAGCTAGCTAAGAAATGGTAGCTCAAATGATGTTGTACTGCTTGAATAAGATGTAGAACTTCTTGGAAAAGTCTTTTATGGTTCCTAGGTCAGGGTTTTCCATTTTCACAACTTCAGCATAGAAGTTGTCTGCCCAGGCCAGTACAGCTCCTTTGGTCAAATAGGAGAGAGCAAAGATGATCTTCTTCTCATCTGTGTTGTAGACATCCTTGTTGACAAGGAGGTAGAAAGTGACTAAGTTGAGCCATTACCTGGCTTTGAGGAAGTTGTCATCAAAGTGTTTAGGTGGGGCAAGGCAGAGTTCTATGGATTCGGTCAACATGATGATAGAGAAGGTTAGGAGGAGCTGGCTCATTATGCTGCCCCTATAGCTGCTACTGCTACTGTGACAATGACTGTGGACATCGCTAGCACAGTTCCCCAAACCATGCTGACTAAGCTACCATGCCCCTATGCCCTCTACTCCCTTTGCCTCCACTCCTAACCCTCTTACTTCATATGCCCCCCCAAAAATGGTGACATCCCTGTCACCTGTGCATCCACCTCTCAATATTCCATCCTTTTATCTCTTTCCTCATTCTCTCTGTCTTGTTTCCTCTTCTTCATCTGCCATCCTCTATGTTCCCTCACTTTCTTCCCTTTGCTCATCTTCCTCTCTTTCTTTGTCTTCTTCTATTCCCCTGTCTTCTCCTATCCCCTTATCCTCTCCTATCCCCTTGTTCTCTCTATTTCCTTGTCATTCTTGCTGTGCCAGCACTAATGCTGTGCTCTTGCATGGTATGAATGCACATAGTCTTCTTGTATGGAGCTCACCTGCTAGCATGAAACCTTCAATTGTTTCAAGGCAGTAGGAGTTTAGTATGTGCTCCACAATGTAATATGGTTCTGACCATTTGGGGAAGAGTTTATGTTCTATTTTGAATGTATGGTTTAAGTCACTGTAGTATATTTGTATGAGTTGTCCTGATGTGAATATGACCTCTTCTGATGCATATTGTAGTACCTTTTTGTCAAATACTACTTTCCATTTGGCTGTGTGATATACTACTTCCTCATATCCATCTAGGTGCTGTTGTGCCACATACACCATGTGTATCATAGCATCAATGGGTTATGAAGTATGAGTGCTAAACTCAGGTTCTGTGCATTTGATGTCTGTCACAATCTCTAGTAGAAGTTCTTTGGGTATATATTTCAGTGCTGGTAGTATTCTGTTATTGAGCATGTATACTGTGTCTTCAAGATGATCTGGCCAGGTTCATGGTAGTTTGTCCCAGTCTGTATTCCCAACTCTGTCTTCACCTAGCTCTGGCATGCATAAACGTTATAGTATATGTAGTAGCAGCTTGTTAGCACCCTCAATGAGGCCATTGACCTATGGTGAGTATGCTGCTAAGACATGATGTTTGCAGCCCCATTTCTTGTAGAATTCCTTGACCACTACATTTTTGAAGTGCAATCTGCCATCTGTCATGAATGTTTCTGCTGGCACAAAGTGCTGGAATATAGATCAGAGCCTATCAATGGTGGATTTGGCTGTGCCTGCTGTTTTGATTTTCATGACCCATATATGTTGTGAGAACATATCTAGAAATACACCTAGTGTGTGGTAGCCTCCCTTTCTGGTTGGTAGCAAGAGATAGTCTCCAACAAGTAGTTCAAATGGGTGTTGGCATATGATGGGGTTGAGTAGCACATGTAGGTGGGTTGGTCCAAAGTTCTTGCATTTGGCACAGTCACATATTGCTGTCATTATTAAGGTATCCAGCTTGGGACTATGGACATGATCCATGAGAGCTATTTTGAGAGCATCTCTGCCCCAGTGTCCTTCTGTTTTGTGTATACATGCCATGAGCATTTGTGCTTCCTTCTTTAATATATATTCCACTCTGCTGCATGGTCTTATGCTTGTGCCTCCTTGTATTCTCTATAGTTTCCCTTTGTCTATCATGTTCTGTGATGCTTGGTGTTGAGCCCTGTTACATTTGCAGATTGGTACATTTGTGTCAAGATTTAGTATTGCATCAACTACTTCACAGAATAAGAGCTTGTCTATAAACTGTTCCTGTAGTTCTGTATATTGTGGATTGACCATTTCAATGTGGTATACATTGAATACATCATTTATGACACCCAGTTCTTCTTTCAGTTCTGGGTTCACTGTTCAGTTACTGCCATATTCTGTATCTATGGGCTGTCCTTCCCATTTGTGACTCAGGCCATCCACTACCATATTTAGTTGGCCTACTACATGTCAGATTGAAACTAGGTTGTGTACTATGATTCCATCCCTCAATCATGCATGTGTCTTGGAGATTGAATCATTGAATATGATATCCCAGATTGCTTGGCAGTCTATCTCAATTTCAATGGGGAATCCCCATGTAATGTCAGTGAACTTATCTAGGCCAAATTTAAGTGCAGCCAGTTCTAGTATGAATGGCTGATACCTCTCTTCTATTTCAGATGTGTGTTTGGATGCAAAGCCAATAGGTACCATTCATTTGACCCATTTGCCCCCTGTAATTTGTACTCATGTGTACTGTGTGAGACATGCACCAAATCCTTCTTGGCATCCATCTGTAGTCAGTATGAATGTTGTTCCATCATACCATGGCACATGCAATACTAGTTGTTCTGTGAGTGTGATCTTTAGTTCTACAAAGACTTTTGTATGTTCTGCTGTCCAGTGGTCTTGTAGTGGGGATGAGCATATCACTTTACAATATGGTGTGCAGGATAGTGGTTTAGATAGTTCTACTTTTGCAAGTAGATCCTGTAGTGGTTTCTCATGTTTTACATAGTCCTTGATGATATCCCTGAAATGGCCTGTTAGTCCTAAGAATGACACAAGGTTCATGACATCTGTGGGGGGTTTCCATGTGACAATCACTGACAACTTTGCAAGGTCTGGTTGGACACCCTCTGGCTCTACTGTTGCACCTGTGAATACCATCTCTGTCATAAAAAGATGGCTTTTGGATGGTGATAATGATAGATGGTGTTGTCAGCAGACTGTGAAGACATATGTTAGTTTATCAACCATTTCCTCAAATAAGTCTGTTGCACAGCCTCCATCATCCACAAATAGCTCTAGCATGTTATCTACCATAAGATAGTGTATTTATTTTGCAATCACCACTGTGAATATTGATGGTGCTCCTGTAAGTCCCATTGCCATGTGTTTGTACCAGAAGTACCCCATGCCTTCAACATAGAACACTAGATACAGTCTCCATTCTTCTGGTACTTCTATAGCATAGAACCCTGCAGTGAAGTCAAAAACTGATATAAATTTGTAACCACTTAGCAATTGCTGTTTAGTCCATATGTTGCCATGTTGTACTGGTGGTATGCATGTGACTTTATTGAGTTCTCCAAAGTTTTGCATAATCCTCCATTTGAATGAGCCTTTAAGTCACTTGTCCTATATTGATGGTTTACTTTCACATTTTGATGCTATCCTGTATTCAAACTGTGGCAATAGTCCTGCTGCCTTGCATTGTTCATTGAGTGCATACTATAGCTCTTCTAACATCATTCTGCCCACTGTGTCACATGTTTTCTGAATTAATACCATTGGAGAGATATGCTTGATACATTCTATTGGCATATGTTCAACCATACCCACTTGTAGTATTTGGTTGGTCCATTTGTGTAGCCATTCTTTCTGCAGTGGGCTGAGTGGTCTCTGATTGAACTTTGTGCCTAGCTTGACATCCAGTAGTACATTGAGTTGGTGTTGTGTCCCTTGTAGTGGGATGACCTCTGATATTGTGTATGCAAAGATGTCTGCATATGCAGTGATCAGTTCATTCACCCTTTGATGTTCCTGTACACTTAGTGAATTGCCAAATGTGAGCACATTTAGTATAAAGTCAACTTGCCATAGGTTGAATGGATCTGATAGGTGTGTGAAGCTTGCATCTTCCTCTGTTTTGTTATTGGTTTCAACATTGGCTTTTGTGTGGTCCACATTTTGTGCTGCTGTTGAGTTGTCAGTAAGATTAATTGGTGATGGTATACTGATTTCAGTGGTTCCTGCCATTCCTTTCTGTTTTTGTGGCCTCTGTTTGACATCTAGCGTGTATTTTTGTCCCATTAGTAGGCAATGACATTCTGCATCTATTTTGTTGCATATTGTAGTCTTTGTCATTTCATCTTCTATGGTGATCACATCTTGACCATAGTCGTGGACTGCTTTGAATGCTGCCAATAATGGTTTACTGAGTAGGAATGTTCACCCACCATGTGAATCAAATACCTCAAATGTGCCTGTTGTTTGGATTTCCACCACATCAATGGTACCTGCCTATGTGGCTTCTGATCACAGTTGTGTTCTGTTTGCCATTCATAGTTGTTGATTTGACTCTGAGATGTTGTGTAGGCAGGATTTGATGAAAGACTGATGAGCACATGATGCTGACCATCACTCCATCATCAAAAAGTGTGCATATGCATGTCCATTTGCCTTGTGGTCATATTATGCACACCTGATGTACAAATGATGGTGCATGTTTCTGGCTTCCCAGGTGTTCTGTGCTTGTGGAGTAGAGGTTGATGGCATGATTGTTATACATATATATACATGATGTATAGACAACTGGTTGGGTGACAGTTGTGTGGTTTATAATAACATTTTTGTGGTGCTCTTGGGCTGTTGTCTCACCCTTCATGACATCAGCCCTTATTCAATTCCTTGCTCTGCATCTACAAAGTGACTGATTCTTGTGACCTCTTTATTAATGGGTCCTATTGTGTGTTGGCAGAGCACACACCATCCAGAAACTCATACATATGAATAATATGAGACAATCTGCCAGATGTGCTCAAAGACTAACTAGGTGCAGACTACAAGATGTGGGAGGAGTTTGCAAAGGCAGTCAAAAAGGTGGAGACATAGAAACTGAAGGATGGAAAGAAGAAATAGGAGAAGCAAGAGTGTGAAATAAGGATGCTGAGGAACAAGATTGTGCAAAGGTTATAACATGCAGAAGCCCCACACTACATAGACCATGTCAGGACAGTCACAGCCCAACTGCACAACCTCAATATAGAGGATGCAAAGTCAACCACAATAGGAATACCAGCCCTAGGTACTAGATACATTTCATGCCCACAACAGACAGGGAACAGTGGCTGATCAATGGTGGCCCCTATAGAAGCACAGAGGAGTGTACTCAGGGCAAACATCAACATACTGCCCCACCACCCAAGTACTGAGATGGGACACCAAGCATACAAAGTGCAGATCACATAATGGGAAATGGACAATGGAGCCACAGCATATATCACAGAACACATGCCATTCCTACTACAACCAGGCACCACAGACATCTGCTCAGGAGAATGCTTCCATTGTGGTATCCATGGACACAATGGTTTGCCCCACAAGGGAAGACAGCCCAGATAGACTAGATTATAGAGAGATGATATGCAATACCCACCTCCTTTGCTAGCCTCAGGACTTTGTTACCCATACTACATGGCTCCAGGCATTGACTCCTCCTTTAGATATGGTCATTGCAACCTCCATGTCCATAAGTCTCAGCTTCATTAACTCTTCTTGATATTCTGCCTCTGTTTTGACTGCTCTTGTAATTGGTGGCCAGTGTGTGTTGAACTCAGCACTTAGTTTACTCCAGCTGTTTACTACTGTGTGGTCCAGGCTTTGGTACCATTCTTTGGCTTTTGACATTCTGGCAAGGTAGTATTCCAATGATTCTATCCTTTTTCTGTTATCTGTGATGCCTGCTTGTATCATGGCCTTGTTGAGCTCTTTAAGAACTCCTGTGGGTTCTCATCTGTTCTATTGTCATCCCAGAATGATTTCACTTGTTTCATGTTTCTGTGTGTCTGTGTCAGTGGAAGTATGTTGGCTTGTGTGAGTAGTGTGCTAGTTTGTGATGGTGGTGTTGTTGGTCATACTATGGGTGGTGTGATGACAAAGTGTTGTACATTGTTCCAGAAGTCTGGGTTTGTTGATGCAGTTCTGTTGGAATGGCTGTATGTTTCTGAGGGTGCTATGCCTCTCATAAATGTGCAGTCTGATAATAGGGCTTGTGTGACTTCTTCATCTGAGGTGGGGAGCAAGTATTGCTCTATCTCTGGCAAGTCTAGCAGTGATGACTTTGTGGTGGTGTCCTCTAGCAATGATTCTATGGCTTGTTTAATGAAACAGCCTTTGCTGTCTCATCACAGTGGTTTCTTTCTGAAAGGAGACAGCTTGGGATCATTTTATGATGTGTTTTGTGACTTTTACTTAGCTTGTTGTTGCTCCAGCTGAATGCATGTACCAGCTGGGGCAGTACATGTGTGCATGAGGCATTTGCCATATTCTTGGATGTATTTGATTGTACTGCTGTGTTGGTTTGAATGCCACTCTTGTCACCACAATGGAGAAGGCTGGAAAGAGCTGGCTTGTTATGCTACCCCTGTAGCTGCTACTGCTGCTGCAACAATGACTGTGGACATCACTAGTAGAGTTCAGGGAACTGTGCTGACTAAGTAACCATGCCCCTATGCCCTCTGCTCCCTTTGCCTCTGCTCCTAACCCTCCTACTCCAATGGGAGGTAGTTCTGTGATAGTGGGTTCTAGGTCAGGTTCTTCATACTTATCATTGAAGAATTCATTGGTCTCAGGGATTCCTATGATGGTAGGTTTGGAGGAAAGATCTAGAGTTTGATCAAGGTGATCTGTGAGTCATTCAATGTATTTGGCTTCCTTGGTGGAGGAAACAAGGATGTCTGTGAGTAGATCAAGAGGTTGGGTGGTCTCAGGTGAGAGTTTGAGTTCCACTGGTGGTAAGATATCTGAGGATTCTCCCGACTTATGTTGAGGAGTTCTGTTAAGGCACCATGTGGGGTTTACTGAGGGTCTGTGTAAAATGGTGGGCAAGCTATATGAAAGAAGTCACTTCAAGGGAAGCTAGTTCTTTTGTTACACTTGATCTAGGTAAAATGAAGTGTAGTATCAGAAAGAACCTAAGACAGGGAAACCAAGTAGCCAAATGACTCTTTGGTCTATATGTACACCTAGAAGGTCATACAGACTTGTTGACAATACAGTCAACTTGGGTTGTTAAACTGGTCTGGGTTAGATCAGGGTTGAGGGGTTCAATGACAAGGACAAGCTACCTATTCAGAGTATGGATAGAGACTCTCAAAGAATCAAGGGATGATGAGGAGAAAGAGGTAGATTGCTAGTCTAGAGATACAGATGGTAACTCTAAGGAGAACAAGCTTTAAAAAGAGGAAAAGGGAAGAGGAAGGTTTTATATTTAAGGTATAGAAACTGATAGAAAATGAAAGAACTATAGTACACAGGATCTGTCAGCAGAATGACTAAAATAGAATGTGATGGGATTGCATGGAATGTCCTAGACAGTGGTGGAAGATACTATAATTAGGAGATGATGATAAGTCATCAGGCAAATGATGAAGAGGAAGTGAGTAATCATAGGAAAAATAAAAGCATCCAGAATACACATGACCAAGCAAGAAAAAAGAAATTGAACATTGTGTTTCATGAGATAGCAACCATTCATACAGATCATGTCATTTGAGCTTGCCATTGTCTGACCAGTAGATACCAACTTTGAGTGAAGTTTTGAGCTTACAAGCATTTTCCCAAGCTAATAGGGCATTGTATGCATCAGATTTCACAGCCAGTGGGATGGACCAGACAAGGAGGAAAAATCATCTATAATGTTCATAATATACCTATAGCCTAGTGTGGAAACATGCTCTGAAAAATCTATCAAGTCAATATGAACTATTCCTAATCTCCTAGTGGCCTTAGCCTCCTCTCTAACATTTGGTATGCTTGAACATGTCCGTTTGCCAATGGTGTAGTGGGTAAACATGCCAGGAGAGATAGAAAGGTTGACTTACATACATTCAGTATGTCCTGACTTAGCTAAGTCATAGACAGTGTGATAGTTTGTGTGTCTCAGATGGCCATACCAAATGTGGAATGTCAGTGTATGATGGGCTAGCAGTGCAAGTTTCACAGAAAACTGTCCCCTGCTGAGTGTGTAAAGGTGGTGAGAGCTGAGTATGTCAGAGAGGATCTGAGCACTACTTTGAGCTGTGACCCAACAGCCCAAGGTGTCAAAATGTACAGAGCACCTGTTTTGGGAGCACAGTGTCAATACAGAGACCAGGTGAACTGTTGCAGCTGGTATGAAAAGCACATCATGTAGTGTTAGATGCATGCCATTCATGATAATGATTTTGACAATGTCAATTCCCACAGTAAAAATGGATGAGCTGCCCACACCACTGATAGATTGGGGTCAGATAGCCTTGAGCATGTAGAAGTCACTCTCAGTGTTACTGATGTAAACTGAGGCACTGGCCTCTTGTTGCAGAGACACCTTGTGTGTGAGTCCAGCAAAGTTAATATGACAGGTGTGAGTGTGCCAGTCTACAAATGTAGAGGGGCTGATGACAGAGAAGAGAACATCATACTTGGTGATCTTGGTGACAGTTGCTTTGTGGATGAATGTAGGCATGATCACATCAAAGGTAAGGCCAGCAAACTCAGTGGGGGTGGTGGTATTTGCATTGGCTAGTATAGTCACTTGGGGTGCAGCTGTGAGAGATCAAGACATAGCAATGAAAATAGCTTCCCTAGTCATTGCATTGAGGATGTACACACAGCCAGAGATGTCATAGGGGAGACCAGTGCTAGAGGAAGGCTTTGTAGGCCCCTTGGATATGTTCACAGGTGCTTTTGCTTTCATTATGTTGTTTGTCTTTTCCACTCATTTTCTAGCAAGAATCATGTCATATTCACTAGAATGCCCACCTTCTAGCACTGATCCTGAGAGTGACCAGAGCTGCCACAGTTCACACAGTAGATGTCATGTCCTAACTGTGAACAAGTGGCACATTTGTAGGTTGACCATCATCCAGACTTGGTGGCTGCCAAGGCAATGCTCCCAGTCTATTGTTTCTCAGTGTCTATCAGCTGCTGTTCCATGTTAAGGCACCACAGTGCATGAGTGGAGGTATAAGAGACAGTTGCAGAACTGGTATTAATGCAGTTGATAATATGGTTGCAGAGGTTTTGGAATTCTGCAAACAGTGCATTAATGAGGAAGATAAGCATGAAGTCATCCTGTCTCAGGATACTGATAGTATATATGTGGTCCACAATATCCCAGAGTTGTGTTGCTGTGGCTGCAAGACAGTCAGAGTGCTTGAAATGCATAGCAAGGGCATCTTGGATAAACAGGATTTGTATAACAGGCTCTAGTTTCTCATGTTGAGTCTTTAAGATATTCTAAGTGTTCTTTGAATTTGAGGTGTTATGCAGGAGGAGGGTTTCCTCACAGATACAGCATGTCTTTATAGCTGCAATGACACAGAGGTTGGTCACATCCTATATTAAGGTGTTTTTGACAGAATCTATAGGTTAAGAGATGGTATCCAAGACATAGCTGCCACATGAGTTAAGGAGGAAAACATTCCTCATGTGATCTCACCAGGTCAGTCAGTTGTGTTTACCCATGTCCAGTTGGTCAAACTTATTCAGGCTGGCATTGCTCAGCTTTAATGTCTTGACAGAGAGTCTGGCTAGAGTGGAAAGGGTGAGTGCAGAAGCCAGATCATACATAGGATAACTAGGATTGGCAATAAACCAATCTACATACTTTTAGTTTGACATAATATTTGCCAGTCTCACAGCTCCACAGACATCCTAGACTCACAGACTCACAGAATGCCACAGATATTTCAGATTCCTAGACTCACAGAACCCCACAGAAATAGTGTCACTATACAGACCTGTTATGATTTCTTTCTTGAGTTATCATACAAGTTCTGGACATTATTCTTCTTCACTATAACTTACTCATTTCATCTTCATCATCAGTCTAATGACTCATTCTCAGTTCCTCATCATAGTCTCTTCCCTCACAGCCTTGGACATTCCATGCAATACCATTACATTCTATTTAGTCAGTTCACTGACTGATCCTGTGTACTAATAGTTCTTTCATACTCTGTAGGTTTCTATAACTCAGGTATATAAACCCCTGTCTTCTTTTCTCCTTTCTTTCCTTAATCTAGTTCTCCTTAGAGTTACTGCCTGTACCTTTAGACTAGCAATATACCTCTTTCTTCTCATCATCACTTGACTCTTTTTGAGCTTTTATCCATGCTCTGAACAGACTGCTTGTCCTTGTTCCTAAACCCTTGACCCTAGTCTATCCTGACCACCCAAGTGTTGAGACTGATACTTACATCATCAGTCAGATATCAGATCATGCTTATCTTTCTTATCTAGTTTATCTTTCTAGTAAGCATGATTACAAATGATCCTATCTTAACAGATCATTACATTTTTCTTATTACTCATTACTGACTGAGATTATACTGCTCATGTTTTGCTATTGGTTAATACTTATAGTATGATAAGAGAGTTTATTGTCATTGGCTGCTATTGTTCTACATATTTAGAACAACCATACAGATACAAATAATATGTACTGTATATAAGGAGAAGCTCCCATCTAGTCACTCTTCTAACAGAATATCCATCTCTGTTCTCTTATACTAAGTGTTTATACTAAGTACTCTCACACCAGTCCTCATTAACTATTGGTGTACCTACCACTTGATTACCACCTCAAGTCTCCAATTTAAGTGAGTATTCCCACTTAACTCATTTCCTCTACTATTTGGAGTCTTCAACTTTGAAACCAAGTCAACCATATTGTTGACAAGTGTCATTTCCCAAGTTTTCACTAAGTACAACTCCTAACCCCATTCCACTTTTCTTATAATCTCCAATGCATTCTCCTATAGAATATGATCTGAAAATATCAGACTTTCCTATTATAGTATAGATTCCTTTTCTTGTCATCTCTGTTTACTTATTTGTAGTACCCTGACTCAGCAAGAGTGTGCAGTATTTGGTTTTCTCTATAACTGGGGCATAGCCTCTGAGTTCAACTCCTCCAATTGGTAGATCTGAACCTCCATCCAATCTAGATGGATGCTACAAGGAGTTTATCAAGAAACTCCAGACAAACTTCAGTCTGTATGACCCAGTCTGAGATACCAAACACCAACTAGATCACTTGACAATGAAGGATGGACAGCATATCAACAAGTATGTTTTGGAGTTCAATTGTCTTGCCTCTCAGGTCTAAGGTTATGGAGGAGGAGCTCTCCAACACCACTTCTATAATGATCTGCCAGACCATATCAAAGACAAGATCTCTCATGTTAGTAAGCCTCTGATGATCAAGGGACTCTGTATCCTCACCCATACTATAGATGCACAATATTAGGAGTGTAAGTCCAAGATAAATCATCAAATCAAACCCTCCTCCTCCTCAAAGAGCTCTGATAAGCCTTCTACTTTGTCCTCTCACACCCTCAACTCTAGTGGTTTAAAGGACTCTAAAGACTCCAGAGAGTCTAAGGGGAAGGCCACCTCCTTAATTCTGAAGCCCTATCTCTCCTCCAAATTAGAAAGCAATGGCAAACTCACTACTGCAGAGCACAAAAAGTGCTTTGACAACAAACTCTGCATATTCTGTGGAAGCAGTGGACACATGGCCAAGGAATGCCCTAAGTCCATCTTCAGAACATCTGGAGACCAAACTGGAGGTCTCCTCAGAGACAAAAAAATAATCAGCAACCTCTGTGACTCCAAATGAGTAGGAGGTTATGTTGATCCTGACCATACACCCAAGGAGATCAAACTCAACACATCCACTCTCTCCAATCCCAAGTCCCTCATGGCCTCTGTTTCCTTAGCATCTTACCCTATCACTCTGTTCTCTGCTCTCATAGACTCTGGCTCTTCTAATTGTTTTATAGATACAGTGTTTATTAATGAACATAATCTCTCAACTTACTCTATGCCTCCATTACAACTTTGACTCTTTGATAGAACCTCAAACTCCACCATTACTCAAGCAGTCAATCTCCATGTCTTTTTAGAAACCAGTGATATCACTCTAATGTCACTTATGTCACTTCATTGGATGGCTCCTGCTCCCTTGTACTCAGACACAATTGGCTCACTCACTATAATCCATTGATTGATTGGGTCTCAAGTAGTATCTCTTTTTGTTCACCTGAGCAGCCCATGTTAGCAAAGCTGAGCTCCCCTCCACAACCTCTGACCTTTTCAATTGAGGCAAACTCCCCACCCTCTGATCCACTGGGCTTTTCTGACCACAAGACTCTTCATATTGCACTAGTAAGTGCACCTGCATTTGCTTTGACCTGTTACCTAGAAGGCTCTATGCAGTATAGCTTACAACTCTGTCACTCAGATCTCCACCTATGCTCTACTTCTTCTGAATCCAAAAAGATTGATTGTTATACTTGTACCAGGTAGGTCCAAGTTGTAGCCTCAAAGAACAGCAAGTTCAGGTTCAAGTGAAGCAAGAGTCAAGTCAGACAAACTGGTGAGACAGGAATCCACAATTCAAATAAGATTGAGAGGATCTAGCTTAAAAAATACAAGTACATGACAGATGGCTTTATATACTCTTGTGGTAGGAAATGAAGAGCAAAAAGAGAACATCTTGGGAAAGCCATCAGCATAGAAAAGCACAGTCCACAGTAAGTATAGGAATCTGTAGCAGTTATGGATTTTATAGTGTCAAGAAATGATGGAAACAAAGACTATGGAGGGGAGAAGTGATGACAAATGATGAGTCAGAGATTCTATGCATTGTGAAAAGAAATAGAGTTTAATATAATGTCAGAATATATGACCAATAGAAGAAAAAGAATAACCTTGTGAGGATGAAGGGAATAAAACAAAGTATAGCCCACCTACAGATCAAAGCAAGTTATAACATTACCTCCAATCTATCCTGAAGACTATCAGGTCTTCAACCATTAATTTGGTCTAGTCAGTCCTGAGTAGGGGATTCCATTTTGTTAGCCTGTCCAGCATCATCTGCAAGCTCTCCATCTGCAGAATCATGTAAAGCCAGGTCCTTCACTTGCTGCTCCAAGTCATAAAGGTGGATATCTTTATCATTAGTGAGGGTAGGATGAGGAGAGTCTCATATAATGTGCACAATGCAAGAAGTAGGTTGGATGATGGGAGTAGAGGATTAGTTTCTGAAAGCAGAAGAGGTGGATCAATCAATGATGTGAGCCAGGGAGGAAGGTACCAGGAGAGGAGGAGGTGATGAACAATACTCCATGTGATGCTCTTGGACAAATTCAATGACTGAATGGAAATTCAGTTCATAAAGGGGACAGTGCTATGTTCATCTGGAAAGAGCAGACAAGAAGGTGGAAGATAGATTGCTCATCAAGGAGGCAAGAAAGAGGTTCTGCAAAGGATCCATTGCAAAGAAATTGGTCAATGTGGACATAGTCTAGTTTGGAGAATTCTCAATGGTGGAAGGTATTTGAGGGGAGAAGAGCAAGGTGGTGAGCAGTGGAGGAAGTATCAATTTGTAAGACTTCAATGGCCATAGCAAAGATGTTTGGCAGTGAGGAGGAACTGGATGGAAAGGTGAGTGACTGTTGGCCAAATCTTAGGATATCATCATCTATAATCTTCAAGAATGTCCTTGGCATTGGACAGGCTTTACTTGAGTTCCTAGGAATTGTAACTGGTCAGATAGCCTTTCCATTTGACAAGGAACTGCCTTTGTGATGGTGCCCTCTGTGGCATAGTACTGTCTCTACTTTATATTGTTCTTCCCTTCCAATTAGATTGGGCAGTGGTGGCATTGGGAAATTCTTGCTATGCATTTTGTTTTTGATATATGGAGAGAAGAGAGAGGTATGGAAGACATTGTGGATGCACCAGGTCTTGGGAAGTCATAGTCTATAGGTGATCAGCAAAAGTACTTCAACAATGGTGAATGGTTGTGCTCTCTTTGGCAAAAACTTCAGATTTGGGGTTTTCCTATTAAGGCTCCTTCCTTCTGACCACACCTTAGTATTTAAAGATCCAGTTGCCTCATGGTTGTGCAACTGGCAACTGGACTTGACTGGACTGGTCAGCAACTGGACTGCAGTTGCAAGTTGCTTGATTTCTGGGACAGAAGACTGCAGTTGGCAACTGATTGCAACCGGTTGCAACCGATGTACAGCCACACTACCTAATCAGGCAATGTTCCCCTAATTTTCTGTGATTTTTTGACTACTTTTACTATTTTTTGACTATTTTTGAAGGGCTTTTGAGTGATTTCTATGTGTTATCATTGCAAATTAATGTATTTAATGACAGAATATGATGTATAGACACTAAATGAAGACTATTTACACTTGTGCAGAACAGGTTTCATATGTAAAACCAGTTGCAATCAATTGTCTGAAAATCAGTTATAATCAGTTTTTTTTTAGTTTTTAGCAGTCTAGTTGTCTCATTTGGACCTCTGGGATCAGTCCTGGTCCAGTTGCCTTATTTGGAAGGTAAAAGACTGGACTGGACTGGACTTTAAATCACTATCACACCTTATCTCTTTTTTCACATAGGGTAAAGGAGACATTCTATTGGTTCTTCATCACCTGACATGCAAGGTCATGCACAGTAAGTGCCTTGTTCCTGGTGAAGGTTTGATTTTATGACAATGTCAGGGAAAGATCAGGGTTTGTAAGATGTTAAAGAAACAGAGGGCATAAGGAACTTGGGATTGGAGAGAGCAGACACATTGAGTCTGATCTCCTTGGGTGTACAGTGAGGTTTAATGTGACCTTCTACTCATGTGGAGTCACAGAGGTTGCTGATTATTTTTTTATCTCCAAGAAGACCTCTGGTTGGGTTTCCAGAGCTTTGGTGGAGGTAGCATGAGCTTTGGATACTCTGGAAGTGGACTTAGGGCACTCCTTGGCTATGTTTCCACCACTTCCACAGAACATGCAAAGTTTATTGTCAAAGTGCCTTTTGCACTCTACAGCAGTGAGTTTGCTGTTGCTCCCTAATTTAGAGGAGAGGTCAGACTTCAGAGTTGTGGAGGTGGCTTTTCCCTTGGAGTCCTTGGAGTCCTTGGAGTCTTTCAAGCCACTGGAGCTAGGTGTGAAGAAGGATGAGGTGGAGGGCTTGTCAGGGTTCTTTGAGGAGGAGGTTGAGGGTTTGGCTTGTTGGTTTATCTTGGACTTGTGTTCCCAATACCTAGCATCTATAGCATGGGTGAGAGCACACAGTCCCTTGATTGTTGGGGCTTGCCAACTTGGGAGATTTCATCCTTGATACAGTCAGGGAGACCGTTGTAGAAGTGGTGCCAGAGGGTGCCTCCTTCATAACCTCTGACTTGAGAGGCGAGGCAATTGAACTCCACAACATACTTGTTGATATGCTGTCCATCCTTCATTGACAGATGATCTAATTGGTGCTCGGCATCTCTGACCAGATCATGTAGACCAAAGTTTGTCTGGAGTTCTTTGATGAACTCCTTGTAGCTGTCCATCCAGATCAGATAGAGGTCCAGATCCACCATTTCTAGGAGCTTGGGCTCGAACCATTTGAGGGTGATCCCCTTGAGGTATGATTGGGCAAAGGTAACCTTTGCTCAGTCCAATGCAAAGGCTCTAGGTCAGTCTTGAAAGTTTAGCTTGCATTGCACAAGAAATACTTGGAGTTTGCAAGGATCTGTGCCATTGAACTGGTCCAGTTCTCAGACTTTGGTTCATTAGCTAGACTTGGAGGTGGAGGAATGCTGGGAGGACTTGGCTAGGCTTTCTATGGCATTAGCCAAGTGAGTGAGTGTGTCTTTGAGTACACAGGCTTCAGAGCTTGTCAAGTAGCTATGGACTAGCTCATTGATGTCATCTTTGTCAGAGGAGTCTCCAGAGTCATCTCCTAGGTTTTCCCCCAGGTCTGCTTAGCCTTCAGGGGGTTCTCCTGCTGTCAGAGTTCTGTATATGTTGTTTGAGTGATGACTGGGCAGAGTTGCTCTATTAGCAGGGGTTCTAGAGGGGATTGATGGGGGCGGAGATGAGGGTCTGTTGTGCATTATCACCATAGTGTTGTTGATGACACTAGGCCATCAACAACACTGCATCACTAATATATCCTCATCCTGGCAGCAGGGGCTGGTAATGAATGGAGATAGTGGGCTCTGGCTGGAGAGGATGGGAGGTGTAGGGCATGTTGAATGAGCAGGTGGCTTGTTGAGGGTGGGAGTGGACAAATGGGAGTGTGGAGGTAGGGCACATGCATTAATGTTGTTGCCCTTGTCCTTGTTGTTCTGTATGGATGCAATTGTACATGTATGATTTGTAGCACTGTCATTGCCATCCTATTGTCACAGCATCTAGTAGTGCAGGTGCAGTTGCACATGCATTATTGTTGCTGTGTGTCCATGGCTAGGGAGATGGTATGGATGTTGCAACTGGTCCCTCTTGTGTTTCATGGGTGGGTGCTATTGTACATGCTATGTTGTTGTTGTGTCTCCACTCTGACAGGGTGAGCTGTTGGGCTTGTTAGTGGCCAGAGGAGATATAGAGATGGCAGGCAGTGTGTCAAACAAACCCTAATGGCTCATTGACAATATGGGAGAGTGGGGGTGTTAAGAGCACATGAGTTGGCATGTGTGGGTGTGAGTACAGTTGTTCTTGTCCTCATTGCTGCTGGATCTGGTAATGCAAGTGTGGTTGTGCACAGAGACATCATCACTACAGGGTTGTTGATGGTGCTGGGTTGTCAATAACACTGTGTCATTATCATTGTCATCTTCTTGTCCCCATTCTGACAAGCAGAACTGCAGATGAGCCATTGGGCTTGTTGATAGCTGAGGGGGTGGAGATGGCTAGGGAGTCAGTTGATGGGGAAGATGAGCATGGGGGGTATGAATGACATGTCAAATGAGCCATTAGACTCATTGACACAAGATGTGGGTCAGGGTTTTGTACATTAAGATGGCATGTGATACATTGAAAGAGCCATTAGGACCATTGACAGCATAAGAAGGTGGTGGATAAAGGCATGCAGGTGACCTTGTGGGCATGTATTGTTGCTGTCATTGTGTAGTGGGTTGTAAAGAGTGGGATAAGGATGAATGGGTCATATGACTTATATGTCCTAAAAAATCCTAAGTCCATGAGGACTAGGAAATGCAAGGCTAGCATTTCCTAATCCTCACAGACCTAGAGTGTAGTCAATGTCACTGCATGCTTGTAAGGCCCCTGTGATACATGGTGCTGACCAAGTGGTGTGACTGTGTATGACTGCCATTTTCTGTGCATTTGTATGGGTCCTGTGATGCAGTGTGACAGCTGGGTCACTATGATAATGTGATAGTGTATGACTGCTGTGCTGTAATTTACTGTAATTATGCTATAATATGTTGTAACACTGTGACAGCATGTGCTAAAATAACAGTTTTGCTGATGTGATGTACCACCATGTTCTTTGAGATGTGCAACTCCCCTGCCACCTTCCAATGGTTTATGAATGACTCTTTCTATAACATGATTGCTGAAGGGTGGCTTGTCATCTACATGGATGACCTCTCCTGACAAAGCTATGTACACAGAACAGACTAAATGAGTCCTCCAACAAATGACTGAACTTGACCTCCATCTCAAGCTCAAAAAATGTTGATTTGCTTTCTTGAAGGTTGAATACTTTGGCATGATTATCAAACCCAGTCAGCTTACCATGGACCCCATCAAACTTGATGGCATTGCCAAGTGGCCAACAATATCCAAACCAAAAGATGTCTGATCATTTTTTAGCTTCACCAACTTCTACCATCACTTCATCCCAGACTACTCAACCATTGCTTGCCCCCTCTTAGACCATACCAAGAAAGACTATCATTGGGAATGGACTCTCAATTGTGAAATGTCTTTCTAGTCACTGAAGAAACTCTTCCTTGCTTGCCCTGTCCTCTATCTCCCAGATCCCACTAAACCCTTTGCTATTGCCACAGATGTCTCCAAATATGCTTCTGGAGGTATTCTTCTTCAAACAGACACCAACAGTGAATGGCACCCCTGTTTCTATCTCTTTCAGACATTTGACAACACTGAACAAAACTATGACATTTATGATTGCAAGCTTCTTGCCATCATACAAGGACTCAAAGCATAGCACCATTATCTCTATGGCTCTCCTCATCACATACAGATTTTCACTGACCACAAAAATCTCCTCTACTTTAAGGAAGCCCATAACCTCAATCACAGACAAGTGCAATGGATGCTTTATCTCTAGGACTTCAACCTCCACTTCACTTCCAATGACACAGACAACAAAGATGTAGTCCTATTACCCCCTTCCTTATTTATCAATATCATTGACAGTACTCTCCACACACACATCTCCTCTGTCTCTGTCTTCAACCCCCTTATGCTCTGACATCTCCAACTCACCAACACCTTTTCTCCTGCCCATCTCCAATCTCAACTCTTCAACTGGCAGATCACTAATAGTGTCTTTACTCATAAGGAGTATGTTTATATTCCTTCTGATGACTCCCTCCACTGTTCTATTCTTGAGTGATGTCACAACCATTAATCCACTAGTCACACTGGTTATCTTAAAATATGACAACTTGTCTCCACCAAATTTTGATGGTCTGGTCTCACCCATTATGTGCACAAATATATGGAAGGTCAGGTGTGTCAACAGAACAAAATCAATACACACCCTGTTGAGCATACAAAGATTCAGTAAGAGAGAACACTACTACACATCATTATGTTGAATTGTTGAGTGTAGTTGATGCTCACAAAGGTTAGAGAACAAGAGTTAATTAAAACTCAGCTATGGAGTTCAAAATATCTATACTACAGGTATGATTACAGTAGCTCAAAAAACTATCCCAATGTTTGCATGTTTTACATTAAATGGCTCCTAACACTAACATCCTCTACCCCAGACCTAACATATGAGTATATGAAATGTAGTGCCTACTCATGGCTTTCTATCCATGCAAGGATCAAGAGATTTGGTGGAGACTTGATGAAATAAGAGTCATTACAAAATGACATCTCATTGGAACAGTTTTTTGACTTTAAGCTTGTATCACACAAATTGGACTGTGGAATGATGTAAGATGACTACACATCTTACGTAAGTATTGCATTATGTTACAATTATGGCATATATTATGTAACAACATATGTTAGGACTACAATTATTAACAAATCTCCTTACTACTGTCA